>PVKA01019541.1:0-41865 GCA_004027165.1 Ctenomys sociabilis | reverse complement strand
AAATGTCAATCAGACAGTTTCAAAACACCATAACCATACAGAGTCAATGAAATAATACATTGCAAACTGTTTTCATAACGTTTTGGTATTGTACAAGGTGCATACATGATATTATATTTACAGGTTTTTATACAGCTGAATTATATCAAAGATTCAATAATTATTTACCTAGTGGATGACCATAGCACTAAAAGCTGACATAATATCCTGTCCAACCACCATTAGTGCAGATCTTGCCTATCATAGAATTATGTAGAAGCACAGTGTTATCTATCCCAACTGTACTGTCTATACACACACATCATGATTTTTTCTTTCTACTACCCTTCCTTTGTCTATACCTGTCAAAAGTGGGCACTCTGTTGACATTCAACTACCTTAGGTGCTTGAACTCGACACCACAATCCAACACAGTCCAGCATTCTGCAACCATAGGGAGTTATTCAAAGAAATTGTCGACCATATCCATTTACAGCTCAGCTTTGGACACCTCCAGACAAAAACTCAGACACCTAGGTGAGAGGTACCCTCTACCACGCAATCTGGAGCCCTGTAACTGTTCGGAGCCTGCCCCCGCACCCAAGGCCACAGTGTGAAAACTTCTGCAGCTCTCTCTGGACACACGCATAGAGCCCAAGTCCAGGCCTGGCTATTGTGCAGGAGGGCTTCTATGTTCCCCTGTGCTCCCTGGGTCAGGGGCACAACAGACGGGGATAACAGGTGCACTGTTTGCCAGAGGAGCACTACAGGTTCACCTCTAAGGGCCACAGCATGAAGGAGCTGGACATAACAGCTAGACACGGGACAGGCAAAATTGGACAACTCAAAATTAATAGATCTGCACCCGACTTCAGTAGGTTCTAAGGTTATAACCGCACCAAAGCTCTACACCAAAGGTCAGAGGTCAGTGATACACGAAATCACAAAGACAAAGAGCAAAATGCAATCTCAGGTCTTGAGCTCACCCACAACAATTGCAGAGGATACTACTTCAGCTGAAATGAATGAATTAACAGCGCCGCATGTAAAGATACAACAGAAGAAACGTATAGAGGAACTCAGAGCAAAATTAATTCCTGAAATATAGAAAAAAGAAATCTCTGAATGCTTAGCATCCGAACTAAAGAATTTCATACAGAAACATACAGGAGAAACCCAGTGCCCACCAAGAAAAAGTGCAGAGGACATTAGCTTAGCTGAAATATAGGAAATAACAGCTTTACAAGCAAAGAAGCAATGGGAGAAAGGTATAGGGGAAATCTGAGTAGAATTAATTTCTGAAATGAAAAAGCAATCTCTGAATTCACAATATCTAAAGTAAAGAGTCAAATATGGACAGCTGTAGAGGAAAACTAATCTGAAAAAAAACTTCAGAAAAAGAATCAATAACTGCCTTAAAGAACACATTTACAAAAAATAGAGGAGATTAGAAAAGTGACAGACTCCTTGAATGAGTAATACAGGAAAGAAATAGGTCAAATGAAGCAGAGTCAAAGAGATATAGAGGAACTAAATATCTCAATCACAAGTCTACAAAACCATTTCACTGAAAGTGAAGGCAGAGTTTCAGATCTTGAAGACACAGGTGAAGCTAGAGAAAAGGTGAGAAAGTATCTCTTAAAAAAAAAAAAAACTAGGATGCAGGAAAAATTAATCCATCACGTGCAAGATGATGACAAGATGAACAATGTGAGACTAATGGGCATCAATGAGAAAGAAAGAGTCAATACAAATGAGATAAAAAGAATATGGGCAGAAGTAATAGCAGAAAACTTCCCAAATATGAGGAAACAATCTGACATTCAGGTAACCAAAGCATACAGAATGCAAAGTAACTTCAACCTAAATAAAAACACACAGAGACATAAAATAGTCAAGATCCCAGAAATCCAGCACAAGAATAATATACTAAAAGCTGCTGGAAAAAAGAAGCAGATCACATCCAAAGGAAAACCCATCAGATTTACGGCTAACTTCTCTTCACAAACCATGAATGCAAGAAGATAATGAAGCAGTGTACCTCAAGACCTCTATGGAAGAAAATTCCAGTCCAGGCTACTAAAGCCTGCAAAACTCTCCAAAAATCAACTAAAGAATTTCAAGATGACAAAGCCAATGCTACACAGACTACTGAAAATATTCTAGAGAGGGGCCAAAGTGATCAGAACTCAACAAATGAGAACAGAAGGAACCCACGAAGTAGGGCAAACAATTAAACACAGGACAAAAAGCAGTAAACAATAGCATGTAAATAACATGTAAATCATAAGTCAACACATTTCAATTATAATCATCAATGTAAATGTACTCAATTCACCATTTAAGTGAAATAGACATGCACAGTGGATTAGGAAACAAAATCCAAAAATATGCTATATACAAGAAAAACACTTAACTCAAGATATTCATAGGCTTAAAGTCAAAAAATGGAAAACAATACTACAAGCCCTACCAGCTCAGAAACAAGCAGGGGTAGGAATGTTGTTTTCATACAATCTCAACTTTAATCCAAGAATGATCAAGTGAAATAAAGGACACTTTGTACTGTATAAGGGAAAAATTCAAGAGGAAGCGTTAACACTTACAAATATATATGGAACAAACATAGAAGCACCCATATTTATAAGAGAAATCTAAAGGGACATGAGAAAGATATCCAAGACCACAATCTTAACAGGAGACCTTAGCACACCCTAGTCACAAAAAGGTAGGTCAGCCAGACATAAATATTAGCGAAAAAGTAGCAAAACTGAACCAGAGATTGTAACAAATGGACTTGGTAGACATATACAGAGTGTTCCACGCAAACACAGGTGAATAAACATTTTTTCAGCTGCTCACGGGTCATTTTCTAAAATGGAACACATAGTAGTCCATAGGTCATGCTTAAGTATACGCAAGAAAACAAAATTTATCCCATGCATGTTATCTGACCAAAGTGAAACGAAACTAGAAATAAATGACAAAAGAAACCACATAAACCCACTATTGCATGGAAATTAAATAACACCCTACTCAGCAATCAATGGATCACAGATGAAATTAATAAGAAATTCAAAAATATCTACAATTCAATGAAAATTCAACCACAAATTATCGGAATTAATAGGATGCAACGAAAGCAGTTTTCAGAGGGAAATTTATAGCTATGAACACACACACTCAGAAAATATAACGGTAGCAAATAAACTCCTTAATCCTGCACCTTTGATATCTAGAAAAGGAAGAGCAAACCACAAATATGGGAAGAAATCATAAAGAGTAGAGCAGAAAATAATTCAATTGAGATGAAGAAATCAGTTCAAAGAATTAGTGAATGAAAAAGCTGATTCTTTCAAAGTCTAAATAAAAATGATAAACCCCTAGCTAAACTCATAAAAAAGAGGAAAGTAAAACTTCAAATACAAGCAATAAGGAACAAAGGAGCAAAATTACTAACAAAAAATTCGGGCTCTATTGACATTGAATTCACTAATGACATTTAAATTCTTTCTTAATGTCAATTGATACACTTCTGTCTTTCTCTACTCTCCATGAAGCTCTTTTTCCTTTTAGGTTTCATAAGATTCCACTCTCCTACTTTACCTAACCCTTATTTCTTTCCATGTATTCATGAGATTCTTCACAGATAAGTTTCTTTGTCATACCTAACCCAGAAATAGAATTCTTTATGTTTATCTTCTGCATCCAACAAATCACCCAGTCTTACACACTGTATTTTCTAATTTTTTTTCTTGTATCATTCATTTATCTCCTTTTTTGAGTCACCCTATCTTTGACCAGAAAAATATCCCTCAGTACTTCAACAATGTATTACCTGGTATCTGTGGCTCTGGTTCATTCATCTTTCACAGTAGTAATTGTTCAAAATCAAACCTGATTGCAATAAGCCTGTTTTCAATATCACCCACTGCCTTCAGGATGTTTTTAAATCCTGTTAACCTGTTCATTACTCATTCAGTTATCTTGTCCCATTACCCACATGTCTCTCTTACTTTTTCATTCATTGCTGGCACAAAATATCCAACACCCAAAGTTAAGTAAGGAAAAGTTTGTTTAGCTCAAACTTTGCAGTGTTTTCAGTCCATACTTAGCTCTATCCAAGGCAGAGTGACACATGGCAGAGATCAGCTGTTTATGGCAGTAGAAAGCAAAGAGCAAAGGAAGGAGAAGCTGCTGTGGTAGCTAGCAAGCCACTCTCCCCTCCCCATATTGTATTCAGGGTATATGCCCCAGGGTAGGTGTAGTAATCACACCCATAATCCAAGCATTGGATCATGAATTAATCCTTAAACACTAGAAGACCACCCAATGACTGCGTAGGCCTTGGGTGGGAACAACAAGACACAAACAACTTATCCTTAGATTTTATTTTACAATTATTCCAGAATAGTTTTATCTAACCTCCATCTCAACATTTCATATTACAGTAAACATCACTTTCATTCTCACCACACTCTTCTTTTCTCTGCCTTTTTCTGATCCTGTTGTCACTCTATCTTTGCATCTTTCCTTT
Organism: Ctenomys sociabilis; assembly: GCA_004027165.1. Lineage (NCBI taxonomy): Eukaryota > Metazoa > Chordata > Mammalia > Rodentia > Ctenomyidae > Ctenomys > Ctenomys sociabilis. Next base: position 37,349 of record PVKA01019541.1, on the reverse strand, counting down.
ACTATATGTCTGCTTGAGTTTCTCTACAATTCTTAGAACACAGTTCATATAGTCTATTCTGTAAAATATGTTATATCTTCTACCTTTCTGTTAAGTACATCATACAGCTCTTCTAGTAAATTCTTAGCTTCTATTCCTCAATAAACTATACATTCCTGAGGATCAGCACCCCTACTTTTATTCACTGTCACTTTCTGTACATCACAGTGTGGGGTATAGCATTTGAATTCAGTTCTTATTTATTTAGTGGCTATATACAGCATTGTTCTTAAGTGGCTCTGAAACTTAGGTGCTGAACCTTACTTGCTTGCCATCAGAAGTCAGCCCTTTATGATTCAGAAAATAGTTGTTTACTGAATTACTATAGATTAATGCTAGGGCTGGCCAAATATCTCAGTGGGTTAAAGTTCATTCAAACAGGTGTAGGGGCTGGGGGTTTGATCCCTGGGCCTGCTGTGCTGGCCATGCCCCTTGGGAGTGCTGAGACTGCAATGAGACTGGGTGTGGTGGTGCTCTTGGGAGGCTGTAAACAGGTGGATCACTATGAGTCTGACTTACTGGTGAGACCCTGAACACCCAGTAGAGCCTTCCTTAAAACACAAAGCAAAACAAAACTAAACTAAAATAATTGATGCTTATTCCCTATACTTTCTCTGACATGCAGTTTTCTTCCCATTTCTCCCATTTTTACCATACTTGAAGAGTCAACACAGTGCAGAAAAATCAAATGAGTAGCACTTGCAGGGCCTATCCATAAAGCACTCACATCATGGGCAGGGTGTTACACATTTCAATATTGCCTTTCCTAGCTAGTCTAATTCAACTTTAATTGATGCAGAAACTTGGTTTTTGGTTGTTTGTTTTGAATGTGTCATAAAATATCATGACACCAGAGAGGGATAGAAGTGAATCTATGGCAAAGGCGTATCTGCTTATTCTGTATCCTTTGGAAAGCAAAATTTATGACTATTTGCCATTGGCACTTATTTCTACCAAATAAATAGTGATCTTGCATTGCAATCAAGAAATCAGTAATTGTTCAATTTCTCAATTTTTGGTGCAGCTTTTATAATGTTGTCACACACAGTAATGTCAGTGTGCCAAATTAAGGTTGCTTGGACATATTAATTACAGTTCTTTTGTTCCTCAGCCAAGAAGCTATGGGTTTTCAAGAAGAATGAGAAGTTGTTTTGCTTTTCAAAAAAATGAACAATTAATAAATAGTTGGGGTCTTAACCATCCAGCAGAAAAGTATAAAAATTAAGTATACATCGTGGGGCCATAATATTAAGCTGAGCTGTAAATGGCTATGGTCGACAACTTCTTTGCATAACTCACTATTGTTGTGGAACGCTGGACTGTATTGGACTGTGGTGTTGAGTTCAAGCACCTAAGTTAGTTGAATGACAATGGAGTGCCCACTTTTGACAGGTGTACACAAAGGAAGGGGTATAGAAAGAAAAAATCATGATGTGTGTGTATAGACTGTACAGTTGGAATAGACGATGCTGTGCTTCTACATAATCCTATGAGAGGCAAGATGTGCACTAATGGTGGTTGGACAGGATATTATGTCGGCTTCTAGTACTACGGTCATCAACTAGGAAAATAATTATTGAATTTTTGATATAATTCATGTATAAAAAATAAGATAAGTAAGCAGCTACACTCTTAAATTACTGATAAGAGACATCTGCTAAAATAATATCTGTAAATATAATATCATGTATGCACCTTATATGATACGAAAACATTATGAAAACAGTTTGCAATGTATTAATTTGTTGAATCTGTCTTGTTAAGGTGTCTTGAAACTGTCTGAGTGATATTTGTACTTCAATAAAATAAAATAAAATAAGAAATAAATAGTTGGGGATAAAATCATCTGTTGTATATTATATATTTTATGCAATAATAAATATTAGTGTAACCATAAACCATGTGAAATACATGCCTTTTTCTTACATACATGGGTGTGTGCTATCATTCAGCCTCCAAAGATATTTGTGTTGTTATTGTGCTCCATGTAGTACAAATAAGGAAAATGAAGATTAATTAATTTCTTAGTATATTTGGATGATCTATTAAAAGTCATAATCCAGTTGGCTTATAAGTAGCAAAATTTGTTTTTTTAAATTGTGGTAGCTACAAAGTTCAAGGTTAAAACAATGACAAATCTACCTACAGGCAAATGTCTGCTTCATGGTTCATAAATGACCATTCTTTTGTATTTTTAAAATGGATGAAGGATCAACCAGTATCCCTTTATAAGACTACTAACCCCACTAATGAGAATAAGCCCCCAAAACTTAATTGTCTACCAAAAGTCCTACAACTGAACATTAACACAATGGAAATTATATTTCATCATCTAAATTGGAGGTGTATACAAACATTTATTCCACATCAGAGATGTCATTTGGATTTGGACAGTATTTAAATCTAAATCTGTCAAACTTCAAAACTTGTATTCATTACTCAACCAAGTGGTTTAAAAATAGTATGTTTTGCCATATTTTCTGAAACAAATTATTGTGTAAGCAGAGTTTTACATGTAAATTAAGAACTTCTCTTTTAAAGTAGGGAGTCATACTTGATTTTAGAGAGCTTTTTGTTTCACTTACAACAGTTGCACATATTATGCAAACATAAATATGTGATACTCAAGAAGGTAAAGTCCGTATACATTTTCAAAATTGTTTAAAAAATGCAAAATGGTAAAAATTTAGAAATGATACAAAATTTCCTTGAACAAAGTAATAGGTATTTGACAATTGTTGTTGTATTGCACAATTTTATCTTCTAATTAGTTGTTTAGCTTACCAGATATAAACATGCAAAAGATGTAAAAAGTTGTAAGAAGTTAAAAAGAAGAAAAAATCATAATAAATAAATTTAAGCATTAACTTCTCTTTTCAATGCACCAACAGAAATCAACAATACAATTATCCAAACTCTACTGAATATATGCATGAGTATCTTTTTACTTTCTAACATTTGCCCTTTTCCTGATTAAGTTTCTTCTTGTCATTAAACAAATTGTTTCTCTTTCACAGTATTTATTGTAACTTTCAGATTTTATTTACTTTTTCATGTTTTCAAACTAGGAAAACAATATTGTGTTTGCACATGCTGGTCTGCTTCATTTCACTTTGAAATAGTTTCTGTTTGCATCCATTTACCTACAAAAACCTTAAATTCATCTTTTTTGTATCCCAGTAATACTCTGTTGTGTAAAAATACAACTATCTTTTTAAATCATTCCTCAGTTGATGGTCATTTGATTGGTTTCCAAGATTTGGCTTTGACAACTTGCGCTGTGTACACATCTATCGCTGGGGTATGATGTTTTAAATTATTTTAGGAAATCACCTAGGAAGGTAATAGCTGGCTTGACTATGACCTCTAATCCTAGGTTTTTCAACAATCTCCAAACTAATTTCCATGGTGGCAGTCTGTACTACCAACCATCTCCCTAATAAACATAGATGTAAAAATCCTAGATAAAAACTAGCAGACAGAATGCAGCAAATCATCAGGAAGATTATACAACATACACCCCCATACCTCAAAAGTAACACACCCAAGTGCAACCCATTCAAAAAATGCAGGAATGATTCAATGTATGCAAAACCATAAATTTAATACCGCATGTCAATAGAGGCAAAGGCAGAAATCACATGATCATCTCAATAGATGCAGAAAAAGCATTTGAGAAGTCTTACACTTATTCTTTAAAAAACACCTATAGAAAATTGGAATAGATGGCCTTTTACCTCAATCTGATGAAAACCATCTATGGAAAACAAACATCATACCAAATGGATAAAAGTTGAAAGCTTTCAATTTAAAATCAGTAACAAGACAAGAATTCTATTCAATATAGTTCTGGAAACATTAGCCAGAGCAATTAGAAAATAGAGAGAAAGGAATAATGATCAGAAAGGAAGAACTAAATTATCATTATTAGGAAATGACATAATATATTGCATAGAACAATCCAAAAACTCTACCAAGAGGCGTTTCGATTTAATAACCAAATTCAGTAGCATAGCAAGATACAAAGTGAATACTCAAAAATCAACACAATTTCTGTACACAGATAATGAGCACACTGCTAGAGAAATTAGGGAACCTATGACTTTCACAATAGCACTCAAAAGAATGAAATACTTATGAATCAATCTCACAAAGGAAATAAAAGATATATACAGTGACAAATATAATATTCTGAAAAGAGACCCAAACCAATTTCAGAAAGTATTGCTTGCTTCTGGCTATGTAGAACCAAAATTGTGAAAATGGTCATACCACCAAAATTGTTACACAGATTCAATTCAATCCTGATTAAAATACCATTAATATACCTCACAGAGCTGTAGTAACACTTTCCAAAACTCATGTGTAACCAGAAGCGATCTAGAATAGCAAAAGCACTGTTGAGCAACAAAGGAAAGGTAGGAGGCACCATAATCTCTGACTTGAAATTATAAAACAAGATACTGTGATTAAATAAACATGGTACTGGCAAAGAAATAGACCTGCATGTCAGTGGAACAGATGCAGACACAAGTACAAATAGCCACCTTGCCTTTGACAAAAGGAGCAAACATGTTGAAGAAAGAAAGTTAGCCTACTTAGTAAATGGTGCTGGAAAAACTGGCTTTCAACATGCAAAAGGCAAACATTATGCCCTTTTATATCACCATGCACAAATCTACAATCAAGAGGGTTCAAAGATTTGAATCTTATAACTGATGTTCTGGTGGAAAATGTAGGTAGAAATTTTAAAGACATGGGGGTAGGCAGATAGTTCATGAACAAAAAACAAACTGCATGGGAAAATTTTCAAAGATACAACAATTTGAGTCTCATCTTTTGGAACAGTTTCTTCACATGAAAAGAAATTGTTCACAGAGTAAAAACAAAACCCAAAAATTGGGAAAAAATTCAAAGTCGTCTGTCCCTCCAACAAAGGACTTCTATCTAGAGCAAATGTCTCCAAAATCGAAAGATCCAATCCCAATTTGGGCATATCAGATGAATATACACTTCATGAAATGTAAAAAAAATACAAATGGAAAATTAATATATGTAAAAATGCTCACCATCATTGATCTTTCAAGTTATGCAAATTAAAATAATGCTGGGATTCCATGTTACCTCAGAAAGAATGACTATCATCAAAAGTTAACCCATAAAAAATGCTGGATGGGTTATGATGACTAAAGAACCTTTGCCTAAAATCAGCATATTCTTTACTTGCTAATTTTCATCACTCTAACCATTTTTTTATGGGTGGTGGAGAGAATATATTGATATGTTAAAATTACATTTTTTTCTTTCACATTTTCCTTATAACAAGAAACATTTTTATGATGTCTTCTGTGCAACAGTTTTGGCAATGGTATAGATAGCTAATAATGAATACAATTGTGGGTTTTGTTGTACTTATTGGGGTTTCAACTAAAACCACATTTACACTTCTCATTAATGAAGAATACCCACAGAAAATATTTAAAATTATAATCCCATTCAAATTAAATTTAGATGATTGCCAAAAATGTGGTACAGCGTGAGAAAAATGCAGTATACAGAGTCAAACTGATATTTAACAAAAGCCATCAAATGGAATTCAATGTTTAACCCACAGAATAAAGTGCAGTCTCTGATACATGTTGACCCTGGATCCTTTGGGGGAAAATTCATTGCTTTAAGGTTCATCTGAACCAAAGAATCTTTGAGCCACATGTTCAATCTGTGAGCTACGATCCTAGAATCAATCAATTCAGATAATAATGAGTTAAGGTATATTCAGAGAAAAATCGTACAACCTTGATCTATGGCCACAAAATGGAGCATGATCTCAAAGTGTCAAGGTTTTGCTTAGTTTCTATATTTTTTATTTTTCTTAAGTGTCATTTAGTGTTAAATTATGTTGGTTATATACAAGTGTATATGGAAAGATCACATTGTGACCCATGAACATATTTCAATGTATTTGCCTCACTCCTATTAATCTTAATGATGCACAAATGGTTACAAAGATATTTTAAGAAAGTAATACTAAAAAAGATGAAAGTTAAGAAAGTTAGAGAAAGGCATGTTAACAGCCAGCCCTTGTGGAATTCATGACTCATGCGCTGTATGATTATAAACATGTATCTCCAACTTATAATTTTCTTTATAAAAATGGAGAAACTTTGAGGGTGAGCATATTATTGTTTCTGGAAAATAATAAAGATTCTTAGAGCATCTACTCAGAATCATTATAATGAAGCTATCGTGTTTATTCCATAGTTTCAGCAAGCCTTATGGTCAAGGCCAAAACCAATGGAAGAGAGTAGTTCATTCTATTCATAGGTAAGCCATTATCAGGATTTGAAGGGCCTAATTGTGAATAACCACTTATATCATAGGATCTTTTAAAGACATTCATTGTTAAAATGTGTGTGTGTAGGGCCAGCGAGATAGCTCAGTGCTATAAAGTGCCTGCTTAGGTAAACTTAGGCAAGCACAAGGACCATGATTTGATACCCAGCCCAACATACCATGACAGCTCTACCTCCAGTGAGAACTGAGCTGGCCAGAGTCTGGGCATGTGGATGCATGACTGTAATCCCAGCGCTAGGGAGGCTAAAAGCAAGAGGATCACCCCAAGTCTAATCTGCATAGTGAGAACCTACAACAACCAAATACATTTTTAAAAAAATACATGTATAATTTTCCCTTTTTCATGTTTTAACTTTATAAATTCATGTTAACATTATATAATAATGGGAGATATGTAAGGATAACTCCTCATGCATATCTCCTCCCTTTTAGTTATTTTTTTCAGCACATACTTTTAAAGTACCTGCATCCATTTAAATCATATTTCTCCTTTTTTCCTATTTCAAGAAATCTACATTCTGTTTCATTTTTGTCAGTTTTCTTTATTTTACTCATTTTATAATTTTCATACTATGAATAATCAAAGTGCATTTTAGTGGACAAATCAAGTGCTGTCCTTCCCTATATATTATATTCATAACATGTCCAAAGATTTGTTTCTATAATTTTATTAATAATATTTGTCACTGAATGTATAGATGCAAACCTCATTTAAATGAATCTTGGCATGACTTAAATGGCAGATAAGTTGAAGTTAATATGTATTTCTACAGTTGTATTCCTTTAATTTCAGTAGATTTAATAGTTTGAAAAAATAATATACCTATCTAATCATTTATATATCAGCCTTCCACATGCATTTTGGAAATTACAGCAAGACAGATGGCAGATGAATTCATCCTACTTAACAATTGCCAACTTGAATATATTCCTGCATTCTAATAATAATGGGATTGCAAAAGAAACTTATTTGACATGCTCCTTCAGTGTTCTATGTGTAACTATACACTCTGAAAGAATGTTTCTTAATATAAATATGAAACAAGGAAGAGATAATTTCCTGAGAAAAATTAAGGATACAATTGACAATATCTTCTTGAAAACACTTCTACAAATAGCAACTGCTATTCATTTAATTTATTTTTAAAGTTGATGCTGAAAGACAAAAAGCTTCACATGGTTGAAGAGAAGAGTGAAAAGCACTTCAAATTCAATGCAAAGGCATCTTCTGAGACATTCTGTGCAGTAGATTCTATAATAGATACTAACACTTACTGTATGGAATGGAGTATGTGGAAAAAATATATATATATATATATGATCATCCTATCCCATTGAGGTATGGATTTATTTATTTTTTTTTTCTTCTTTTTGGTGGAACCGGGGATTGAACTCAGACCATAGCATTTGCCAGGGAAACGCTTATTCTACTGAGCCATCTCACCGGTCCATGGATTTATTTTTGAGGCTATACCTTTAAAAATAACAATCTCAAATTGAGTTTCAACTACAAACCATTTATGTATACTAGTGAGTATCACCTTAAAAAGAAGCTTCCTCATTCTATCTTTGATATTAGAATATCTATGACACTTGACAAAACCTCAGTTGCTTGTCTCTTTTTTAGACTATTTTATTTTATTTTATTTTATTTTATTGAGAATCAAATAGCAATAAGTTTCAAAAATGATTAATGGGGCAGTTTCAATAATTAATACATTGCATATTTATCTTCTTAGTGGTTATTCATAGTACAAGAAGCAGAAAGGATATCCTATACAAACACTATTAGTAAAAGTCTTTATTATCATTGATTTAAGCAAAAGTAGGTGTATGACTATCTTAACTATACAGATACAAAATGGACTTTGCTTTGTATTCGCTTTCTGTTTAGTCCTGACAGATATGGGCATTCCATTGGCATCTAAATACAATAGGTATGTGAATTCAACAAAACAATCCAATACAGTCCAGTAGTCCACAATAGTAGTAGATTATCCGCAAACATTGTTCACTTGAGTCTTTCACAGCTCAGCATATTAAAATGGCTTTACTTTATATATCTCATTTTTGTACTTTTGTGCTAGATGTTTAAGACCAAGATAAAGCAAGAACTATATAGCAAGAAATGTATCTTCTGTATCTGATAAGGCCAGTCAAGGCCCATCAGGATTTATCCTGTAACCCTGTACAACAGTTTGCAGATCTTTTGTAAATGTCAGCCATGTGGAAGACTCATGGCCATTGCTTGACCAATTTTCTCTCTGTGAAAGCCTGAGAGAATGTTTTCTCTCCGTGTAACTCTCCTTAGGCACACTAAATCATTAATTGTGTTGCTTTATGGCCGCTTAATCTCCTGGTCAGAAAATTTGGCACACAACTGAGCACATGTTCTCTTATGTTCTGAATCTTCACTGACTTTGAAAGGCAAGGATCAAAATGTTGGATGTTCTTTCAGCCCTTCAATTTCTCTAATTTTTGGTCTGAAAACATAGGTTGTTTGCAGAATAACCTCAAGAAGAATAGTTTATTATTAACCCTCCAACATATGCAGTTGGGTGTAACTTCACTCTCTGTATAACAAACATCTTAGGCATAATATGGAACGGGTATGTTCCATCAAGTATCAATACATTAAACTTAAAGTCACTATAGAATATAGAGATAAAAATTTAAAATTGAAAAATATTTAAAGAATATGAATTACATATTTTTACATGAATTTAGATACCTAACCATATACAGCATTCTACCAGGAGAGTCCTGCGACATTTTTTTCCATCTTTTTATTTATTATTCATTTAAAAAAACCCTTTTGCTTGAGAGACAGTATGGTAATAATTAGTATGTCATGACAAGTATGTATTTACAATATCAGAATGACGGGCAATCCAATTGTGACCCTTCTCTTACCCATGACTCTGCTATTACACATTGCTATCTTCAGTGCAATTGCTTGGTTCACAGGTATCAGCATATATAGTTTGTCAGGGTTAGAATTTTAACAATTAACAGTTAATTTCAAAAACCTGCTGATGATTCTCAGGATCACTGCCTTACCCATCTTTTGTGTATAAATGTATGGCTTTGTCCCTGTTCTGTTTCCCAGCTTTTCTCCTTGCCCTCTCCTCTCTGTCCAATGCTCAAGTTTTGCTTTTCTTTTAATTGTGTTATTCCTTTATAATTGTATTTCTTCTTTTGAGTTCTTATACTAGCGAGACAATATGATATTTAAACATGTGGGTCTGGGTTATTTCACTATGGGTATACCTTCAAGTGACATCCATTTAAGTATAAATGCTTTGAGTTTATCTTTCTTTATATCTGATTATACACAAAAATATCACACTATATAAAAATATCACATCTTTTTCAAGCATTCGTCATGTGATGGGCAAATGCGTACTGGAAGGTAGATAGCCTCTTTACCAAATGGTCCTGCAAAAACTGTCTCTCTACATGCCAAAAACTGTAACTTGAGCCAGGACTGTCACCATGCACTAGGCTCAAGTCAAAATGGATTAAAGGTCTAAACAGTAAAACAGAAACACTAAATTTCCTGGAAGAGAAAGTAGGAGGATCGCTGTTTTTTGAAATAATTATTTTATTGAGAAAAAAATTGCAAAGAGACAGCTTCAAAACAGGTTGGTATGTGAGTTACAACAATTAATATATTGCATATTGTGCTTTTTGTAGTAGTCATTCATTGCACAGGATGCTGACATGATATTCTGACCGAACACTATTAGTACAAATCTTTTTTTTTATTAAATTAAGAGAAAGTAGCTATATATGTATCCTATTTTGTATATACAGATACAAAATAGCACTTCATTTATATCACCTTTTTCTTTAGTTTTGTCACAGATAGGTATTGCATTGCCATCCCAATATTGTAGGTGCATGAATTCAGCAAAATATTCCAAAACAGACCAGTAGTCAGCAATAGTAGTGGATTATGCACAGGACTGACAATGCCTGATTCTGATCTCTTGAGCCTTTCATAGCTCAGCATATTAACATGCTTTCACTTTTCATAACTTATTTCTATACTTTTCTGCTGGATGGTTAAGACAAAGAAACAGCAAGACCTATATAACAAGAAATGTAACTTTTGTATCTGCCAAAGTCAGTCAAGTTCCCTTGGGACTTATCCAGAAACCCTGTACCACACTTTGTAGATTGTTTGTCAGTGTCAGCCTTCCAGATGCGTCATGGACATTGCTTGACCAATTTGCTCACTGTGAAAGCCTGAGAGAATGCTTTCTCTCCTTGTGAGTCTCTTTAGGCACATACTACATCACTGATCTCTTTCCTTTGTGGCGCCATACTCTCCTTGATCAGAAAATTTGGGACACAACTGAGTTACATGATGTTATAGTACAGGTTCTACTACGTCCTGAGTCCAAACTGACCTCAAAAGGCTAGGGGAAAAATGATGGCTGTCCTTGCAGCCCTTCTTTTTCTCTATTTTTGTTTTATTTTGCTGAAGTACAAATATCAATCAGACAGTTTTAAGGCACATCAACAGGACAGATATGACAAACCAATACATTGAAACTGTCTTCACAATGTTTTGGTATTGTACAAGGTGCATACATGATATTATACTTACAGACATTATTATGGCAGATGTCTCTTATCAGTAAATTAAGAGAGTGTACCTGTTTATTTATATTATTTTTAATGCCTGAATTATATCACAGATTCAATAATTAATACTTTTTACCTTGACATTTTCCTCTAATTTTTGATCTGCAAATTTATTCTTGCCCTACAACATATGCAGGTGGGGTTTACCTTACTGTCTGTCTGAATATCAAACACTTTAGGCATAAGATTGAACAAGGATTTTCCTTCAATTATTGGTATGTTAAACTTTAATTCTCTACCGAAAATGGAAAAAGAATTAAAAAATAAAACAATGTTAAAATATGAATAAACACTTGCACATTTTTACACAGTAATTCAGAAATTTAACCACACACAAAATAACAGAATCACACTCAGAAATAGGGAAACATACAATAATCCATGCTACAAATTTTTACACAAATAGATAATTAACAATGGTTGCTATATTATTCTTGTACCATCAAATATATTGCTAAGATTAACAGGTATAGTAATTCAGAATTGGACAAATAATTGAATATTAATACTTGCTTTCAATAAACCTTAATTTTTTCTTTGTCTTTTTTACTTTTTAAAATATGTATTTTAAGGAGAGTTCTGATAAGACATTAGGAATGGCACACTTTTACAAGAGTAAGATGAGAGGCATTCAACAATGGATTTGTATTACCCACTGCTTTCCTCAGTGTAGTCACTTAACTCTTCATTGTTTAATTCTTAAGTTCAGTTTCTTTCCATTTTATGATCTAATACACTTTTCAGATTTTATTTATTCTTTCAGATTCTTACAATAGGGAGACAACATAATATTTACACATGTAAATCTGATTTATTTCACTTATGTGTATAGCCTCTAGTTCCTTTCACTTTCCTATAAAGGCCTCAAGTTTGTCTTTCCTTATAGCTCAGTAATATTCCATTGTATAAAAATATGCATCTTTTTCATCCATCCAGGGGATGGACATTTTGTTTGTTTCTAACAGTTGGCTATGACAAATTGTGCTGGTATAGAAATGATTGCACATTCATCACTATTGTATGATGTTTTCAGATCTTTTGAGAAAATATGAAGGGTAACAGTTGGATTGAATGTGATTTCCAGTCCTAGTTTTTTTGAGTCATATCTACACTGATTTCTGTAATTGTCGTACCAGTATACATTCCCAAAAGCAGTGGAAACGAGTTTCCTTTTTCCCACAGCCTCTCCATCATTTGCTGTTACTTGATTTATTTATGATAGCCAGTCTTTCTGAGTCAAGATGGTATCTCAGTGTTGTTTTGATTTGCATTTCATGGATGGCTAGTGATGTGGAGCATTTTTTCGTATATTTATTCACTTCTTTAATTTCATCATCTGAGAAGTATGTATTCATCTCAGATGCCCATTTCTGAACTGGGTTCTTTAAATTGAGAGTATTTTTGTTAGTGTTTCATATATTCTAGACAGAAGACCTTTGAGTGAGTTTTGGTTAAATTTTTTCCCACTTTATATGTTGTATTTTTATTCTGTTGATAATTTTTTTTGAAATGAAGGAACTTCTCAATAAGATGAAATCTCAGTTGTTGGGTCTTTGAAATATTTCCCACGAAGTCTGGATTTTGTTCACAAACCCGTCTGCCTATGCCTATGCGTTCAAGACTTCCACCTACTTTCCCTTCCAGTACATATAAACATTTGTTTTAATATTTAGATCTTTAGGCCATTTTGAATTTAGTGTAGTGTGGAGTTATAGAGCCAGACATAGTTTTATTTTGCAGCATATGGGCAGTTCATTTTTCCAGCATCATTTTTTAAAGAAAATATCTTTCCTCTCGTGAACATATTTGGCTTCTTTGAAAAAGAAAACTAAATGTGTGTGTAGATGTATCTATATCTTGTAATTTGTTCCATTGATCCTTGCATCTGCATTTTGTAATACTACCATGCAAATTTAAACACTAGCTTTGTAGTATAATTTCAAATCAGGAATTGTGAGTCTTCCTGCCCATCATTGACAAGAAATGCCTTTCCATTTTAGGTCTATTATGGTTCCAAAAAAGAATTTAGGAATATTTCTCTAGATCTGTGAGGTGCATTAATACTATTTTGATAGGGATTACATTTAATCTGTATAACAATTTTGGAAGTATGGCCATTTTTAAATTTTTGATTGTTCCTACCCAGGAGGAAGGAATACCTTTCTGTGATCCTCTTCAATTTTTATTTTCAGAGTAATTTTCATTGCACAGATCTTCTGCTTCCTTTTTCTGATTAATTCCAAAGAATTTCTTTTTCTTTTTCTTTTTCTTTTTCTTTTTTTTTTTTTTTTTTGGCAGAATTGGGGACAGAACTGAAGCCTCTGCGCTTGCCAGGGAAGCTCTTATTCCACTGAGCCATCTCCCTGGCCCATAGCATTTCATTTAATAATTTTTTTTTGGATGTTACTGTGAAGTGTATTTTTTCTCTAAGTTCTGTCTCACTGAGTTTGTTGTCTATGTAGAGGAATGTTATTGATTTTTTTGTGTTGTCTTTGTAACCTGATATGCCACTAAATCTGTTTATTATTTCTTGCAGATTCTTGGTGAATTTTGTTTTGGTCTTCCAAGTACAATATCATCTCATCTGCAAACAATGATAGTTTTACTTCTCGTAAACGATAGGCATTAATTTTATCTTGTGTAACGGCCCTAGCTAATGATTCCAGAACTATATTCAGCAGGAGTGCTGATAGGGTAAATCTTTCTCTTCTACCTAATCTGAGGATTAAAAATTTCAGTTTTCTTCCCTTTAGAATTATGGTGCCTTCTGGTTTGTCAGAGATTAATTTTATCAGATTGAGTTTTAAATCATCTATTCTAATTTTCTGTAGGGCTTTGTCTCAGTTACTCTTCTCTCATTGCTGAGACAAATACCTGACACCCAAAACGAAGGAATGAAAGATATATTTAGCTCACAGTTACTTGAGGTTTCAGTCCATACTCTGATAGCTCCAAGGCAGAGAGGCACCCAGAAGACATCATGCTTTCATGGCAGTGGCAAAGAGCAAATGAACAAGTGTGAGGAGTAGTGCATATAATGACGACAGAGAGTCTATCTCTCTGTCTCTCTTATGTTGCTTTCAGGCTATCCACCTCAGGCCGGGTATAACACTCACACGAATAATTCCAGCCATAATTAGACCCATATGACAGCATAAGGCTTTATGGGGACATGTAGAGACAAACCGTAACAGTTTTTCAACATTGATGAGTGTTAGAATTTGTACACAGCCTTTTCTGAATCTATTGAGATGATCATGTGGTTTTTGCTTTTGGCTCTATTGATGCAGTGTATTACATTTATATATTTGCTTATGGTGAACCATTCTCACATCCATGGAATGAATGTGACCTGTTCTTGGTGTATAATCTTCTTGATGATTTGTTGTATTAAATTTGGTAGTATTTTATTGAGGATTTTTGCATCTATGTTTGTGAAGGAAATTGGCCTGTAATTTTCTTTTTGGATGAATTTGTCTCTGGTTTTGGTATCAATATAATGCCTGCCTCCAAGAATGATTTTGGAAAGTACTGTTTCCTTTTTAATTTCATTGAAGAGTTTGAGGAATATTAGTATTAAATCTTTGGTAAATTTCTTGGAGAATTCACCTTTGAATCCATTCTGAACTGGACTTTTCTTTGTTTGTAAGTTTTTGATGACATTTTCAACTTCATTGTCTGATATGGGGTTATTTAAAGTTTCTGTATGTTCTTGATTCAATTTTGGTAATTTTACATATCGAGGTATCTTTGCATTTCTTCTGTGTCTTTCATTCTATGAGAGTAAATATTTTCAAAATAGCTAGTGTTGATCTATTGAATCTCTATAGGATATATAGTAACATTGCCCTCGTCATTCCTAATTGCATGAATGTGAGTGTTTTTTTCCTCTTTTTGATAAGGTTGGCTAAGATTATCAATATTATTTAATCTTTCAAAGAATCAGCTTTGGTTAATTTCTGTGGCCAGTGAGCACAGTGTCGGTGGGGTTGGCCTGGCATGTTTTGGTGAAAATTGAACTGCAATCTCTGAACTTGCCTAAGCTTGTCTAAGCAGGCACTTTAGTCCACTAAACTGTCTGACTTACTCAGGAATCAGCCTTCTGATTTGATAATACTTCATATTTTCAATTGTTTTAACTACTGCTGTGATTTCTATAATTTCCTCCAGTCTTTGGGCTTTGAGCTTCATTTGCTGTTTTTGTTTTTTTATTTTCCTAAAAGCTTGAGGTTCAGAATTAAAGTATCTGTTTGTTATAATTCTTTTTTCCTAATGTATGAGTTTACTGCTATAAATTTCCCTCTGAGAATAGATTTCATTGCATCCCACAAATTCCAGTACATTGTGCTTCAAATTTTGTTGAAGTGTAGTACTGTTTAATTTCTTTTATTATTTCATAAGTAACCCATTAGTCTCTGAGGAGGCTGCTGTTCATCTTCAATATACTTATGAGGGTTTTATTTTTTCTTTTGTCCTTAATTTCTAGTTCCATTGTATGGTGATTGGACAATATGCATTGTATAATTTCTGCATTCTCGTATATACATAAGCATGTTCTATAAACTAGTATGTGGTCTGTTTTAGAGAAAGTTACGAAGTGCATCTGAAAAGAGTGTGTATCTAGACATAGTTGGGTAGAACATTCTGTATATATCACTAAGTCCATTTGTTCAAACTTTTGATTCAATTCTGCTAACTAAGTCATTGCAAATTTTTTTTGTTTATTTGACCTATCTTTTTCTGATAAGGTGATGTTAAGTTCCCCTATTAAGATTGTGGTATTGCATATTAGACTTTTCATGTCCCATAAAGTTTGTCTCATATATTTGGGTGTTTCAATATTTGGAGCAAACATTTTTCTGACTGATATCTCTTCTTGAATTTTTCCCCTAACCAGTATGTAGTGACCATCGTTATCTCAAACAATAACTCTTGGTTTGGAGTTCAGATTGTCAAATTAATAAAAAATGAAGTTTAGAATATCTGTGAAGAAGAGAGCTACCAGAGCTTCTTTCTGAGCTCCTAGAGCATCCATCCTTCGAATTTTAGGATCTGAGTTTAGTGATGTGTTAAGTGTTTCTTGTGTATTGTTGGATTTTGTTCCTCAATCCATTCTCATAATCTATTTCTTTCATTGGAGAATTGTATCCATGAATATTGATGGTTATAATTTCTTTATGTTAAGTTTATTGAGAAACAAATAGCAATGAGATAGTTTCAAAAACCAATTAGTAGGACAGTTTCAATCACTAACACAATGCATATTGTTGCCTCCATAGTGGTTATTCATAGTAAAAGATGTAGACATTAAATCTTGTCCAAACACTATTAGTACAAATATTTCTTCTCATTGAATTAAGAGAAAGTAGCTGTAAATCTATCTTAACTATTTTGCATATACAGACACAAAATGGTCCTTCTGTTTTAATAAATTTATTGAGAAAAAATAGCAATGAGAAAATTTCAAAACCGATTAGAAGGACAGTTTCAATAACTAATACATTGTATCTTGATATCTTAGTGGTTATTCATAGCAAAAAATGCGGACATGATATCTTGTCCACAATTAGAAAAAAATCTTTCTATTTTTTGAATTAAGAGAATGTAGCTGCATATCTATCCTATTTTGAATATATAGATAAAAAAAATGAGTGTTCATTTGCATTGTATGATGACTTGCTGTATATCTATCCTAAATATTTTGAATATACGGATTCAAAGTGGTGGGATATTTGTATCCCCTTTCTTTGTTTTGTTTTCTCAGAGATGGGTATTCCATTGTCATTTAAATACTACACGGGCATGAATTCATCAAAATATTCTAATACAGTTCAGTATTCCATAATAGTAGCAGGTAATCAATAGGATTGGAATGTGAGAAGTTGTTGACTTGAGCCATTTAAAGCTCAGCCTCTTAATTTGGATTTTTGTTTTACACCTGGTTTTTGTATTTTTTTCCTGGCTGGTTAGGAAAAAGGTAATGCAAGACTTATATAACAAGAAATGCAACTTTTGTATCTGACAATGTCAGTCAATTCCCTTCAGGATATATCCTGAAAACCTGTACCATAGTTTGTATATCTTTTGTCAGTGTCAGCCATGTGGATGAGTCATGGACATCGCTTGAGCAATTTGCTCTCTGTGAAAGCTTGAGAGAATGTTATTTCTCTAAGTGACTCTCTGTAGGCACACTTTACATCATCCTTCATTTTCCTATGGGGCCCCCTAATCTCCTTGATCAGAAAATTTCAGGCACAACTGAGTAACATGATGTTACACTGCAGGATGTACTATATCCTGAGTCTTCACTGATCTTGAAAAGATAAGGTAAAAATGTGAGCTGTCTTGCAAACCTTTTTTTCTCTGATTTTTAGTCAACAAATATAGGTTGTGAACCTTCCAGAAGCTAAACTTAGAAAAAAAGAAGAAAAGCTTATTATTATTACTCAACAACATAGGCAGTTGAGATTAACCTCACTGTCTGTCTGAATATTAAACATCTTAGACATAACATGGAAAAGGTATTTGCCATCAAGTGTTGATATGTTAAACTTTAAGTTCCTACAGAATATGAAGAGAAAAATTAAAAAATAAAAAATGTTTACAAAAATAAGGATAAACTATTACACAGAAATTTAGAAATCTAACTACATACATCAATGTAGCAGGACAGTCCCATGACTTGTTTTTTGTTTCTTGTTTTCATTAATCACCATTTTTATGACAAACATTAACTTGAGAGAGAGTATGACAGTAGTTGCTATGTCAAGACAAGCAGTGCCTATTTAGAAACTAGAATCACAGGCATTCGACTCCATAATTACACATTAATAACTTTGGTGCACTTGCTTTGTTCACAGGTATTAGAATATATAGTTAGTCAGGCTGAGAATCCTACCAATTAACTGATAATTTCAAAAACCTGCTGAAGATTCTCAGGATCATTGCCTTAAGCATGCTATGCATCTAAAATCACGGCTTTGTCCCTTGATGTTTACTAGCTTTTCTAGTTGCTCTCTCTTCACTGTCTAATCCTCAAGTACTTGCTTTCCCTTAAATTGTGTTAAGGTTTGTATTTTTATTTCTTCTTTTGACTTCTTATACTAGGGAGAGTATTATGATTTGTATATAGGTGTCCCCCCAAAGCCTCCTGCAGTCATGGGGTGACTTCTGGAGTTTGTGATTGATTACTGTGAGTGTGGATGCTGCATCTGCCCTGGGGCAGGTAATTTGCATTGCAATGTAAGGTGGGAAGAGAAGAATAATTAAGACAGAATTTGGTACCACAGGAGTGGGGTCATTGTTGTGACTAAACCTGACCATGTGGATTACAAACTTTTGGGAATGGTTTATGGGAAGAGATAGGAAAGGTTCAGAGATGCGGCCTACAAGTGAAGCACTGAAACAGCTTTGGCTATTCTGTTTGGGAGATTCTGGTCAGAGCTCAGAAGACCAGAAGGCAGATAGAAAGCCTGACTGTAAAGACCAGGCTGGGGAGGTTTCTGCTGGGAAGAAGGACTGCATTGGTTGTTGGACTCTAGATTATTTGTGTTTTGACTTGGCAGAGAAGTTGTGTGCATTTTGCTCATGCCTGAGACTGAATTTAAGCATGATGGACTGATCAGTCTGACAAAAAATATTTCAAAACAGCCAAATATTGGGTCAGTGGCATGGCTGTTACTGGGGGCTTTTAGCCAGATTTATGTTGAGAATGAAGAGCAAGGAGCCCAGCAGATGGTTTAAAATATTGTGAGTTTGGCCAGAAAGGAAGTGCCAAGAGAGCTGTGAACTGCAAAGATAGAGCTGAGAGGATCTCTGTTGCTGGGAACGAACCTGAGAATGGAAAGAATGGCCTGAGGGCATCACAGGAGGCAGGTCTCCACCCTTTGCAGCCTCAGAACTGCAAAGGTCAGAGACTTTTCCTTGAGGGGAAAGCCGCTGAGCCCCTTGTTCCAGAATGGCTGTAGTGGCCACACCAGGTTCCAGAATGGTGCCGGCATGGAGATGAAGAATTTGTTCCTAGGAATCAAGGTCAGAGTGCTCAGCCATCCAGGCACTCAACCCCTGCACCCAAGAGCAAGGGAAGCCCAGCTACTGCTCCACCTGGCAGCAGAACTTGGCATCATCTACCTGGAAATGGTTTTAGGCACATGCAGAATGCGGGAGTTCTGAGGTTAAGAAGGTTTCCACCTCGACTTCAAATGGCCTGGAAGGCCAGGCTGTGTGCCCCAGAGAGGGCAGTGTGTGAAGCAGTGAGAAAGAAGCCTATTCAGTGGAAACCCCAGAAGTCTGGAAAAGCAAGGAGCATGGACTGTCTAAGGCTGTTGTAGCTCAAAAATCGAATGACAACGAGGTAAGTCAAAAAGACAAAGAAGCGTTTTATTTTAGCTGGTGCCCAGTGGCCTACACCCAAGCAAGACTGCTAGGCATGTGCTAATCTTAAGTGAGGCACAGTTTTTAAAGGGAAAAACCACATGAGTAAGGGGAGGAGGGGGGATTTTTGTAAAGCTTGAGTTAGTCATGACCAAGGGTTAACTCTTTGTTCCTGCAGACGGGGGTCACATTTTGTAAATCCTAAAGGAATATGTCCTTATTTGGCTTAGGCATTGTTTTTGTTCAGGTAGTTGGAAGGACATCTGATGACATTTTTACCCATTTTCAGACGTTCTGTTTGTTCCCATAATTGGAAGTCCAGTTTAACTCATTTTGTGGAATGTTGAAGAAACACTTTATCTTGTCTCCGAAGGCTGAGAAACACTTTTTTATTTGTACAAACAGTCCCATCTTGCAATTAACCATGGGTGGGAGTTTATAAAAGAGAGGACGAGATATCACAAAATGGAATTCACATAAATTTTACAAAATGAAGTTGGTGGAGCCAGGTTACAACAAAGGGAAATGGCAAGGAAGGAGCAAAGCGGGCTTAAGAGAGATGCCATAGGAGCTACTATCACAAGTGCCATAGGGGCGGAGCCACATGGAGCTCATAATATGGCACAGATTCGTTTGGATGCCACACATGGAACTGCAGGACTTCCTTGTCGATTTTTGACTTCTGTTGGTCCCAATGCTTGGTATCCTGCTGTGTGTACCTCTTGGAATGATAATGTTTGTATTGTGCCTTTGAAAGTTGCAAGTGTTTAAATTTTCACTTGTACCGGGGCCCACAGTTCAGAGTTTGCATTGGATCTTCGAGGAGACTTGGGACTTTGGCAACTGTTAGAGATGGACTAGAATGTCTTTGGCATAAAGGCATGTGTGTGAGTCTTTGGGAGTCCAGGGACGGAATGTTATGGTTTGTGTATAGGTGTAACCCCAAAGCCTCCTGCAGTCATGGGGTGGCTTCTGGAGTTTGTTATTAATTACTGTGGATGCAGATGTTTCACCTGCCCTGGGGCAGGTAATTTGCATTACAGTATAAGGTGGGAAGAGAAGTTAGTAGCTTGAGCTGCTGCTACCCTCCTTTTGTGCTCTTGCTCTTTGCCACCACCATGAAAGTTTGTTCTTTGCCTTGTGCTGCTCTGCCTCAGAGCCAGTTGAATATGGAAAGAAAACTCCAGTAACCGTGAGCTAAAGAAACCTTTCCTTCCTTCATTTTGGGTGTCAGATATTTGTCCCAGCAATGAGAGAAGAGTAACTAAGACAGAAATATGATATTTACACATGTGGGTTTGGTATATTTCACTTATGAATATGTCTTTAAGGGACATCCCCTTTTACATGAAGAATTTGAGTTTATCATTCTTTATACCTGAGTAATACTCTGTTTTGTAAATATGCCACATATTTTTCATTCATTTCTCAGGTTACAGGCATCGATTGTTTCAAAAATTTGGCTATCACAAATTGTGCTGCTGTAAACATAGGTTTACATATGTCTATGATATGATGTTTTTAGTTCCTCCAGGAAAATTCCCAGTAATGAGATAGCTAGTTTGAATGGGATTTCCAGTCCTAGTTTTTTAAGGAGTCTCCACACTGATTTCCATAATGATTGTACCAGTCTACATTGCCACCAGCAATGGAGAAGGCTTTCCCTTTCCTCACAGGCTCTCTAATATTTGTTGTTGGTCTATTTCTTTATTTTGGGGGAGAGATGGTATCTCAGTGTTGTTTTAATTTGCATTTCATGGATGACTAATGATGTAGAACAGTTTTTCATATATTTATTTGCTTCTTTAATTTTGTCCTCTGAGAAGTGGGTGTTCATATCAGATGTTCATTTCTGGACTGGGTCTTTAAATTTTGGGGCCCTAATATTATTTAGTTCCTTATAAATTCTAGAGAGCAGATCTTTGCCTGAGTTCTTATTTGTCAAGATTTTTTATGCATTTGTGGGTTGTCATTTCACTTTGTTGGTAATTTCTTTTGATGTGCAAAAACTTCTCAATAAGAGGTGCTCCAACTTGTTAATTCTTTTAGGTATTATGCTTGTGAATTGATTTTTGTTCTTTTGTTCTTGAACTCTTTGCTTACCCCTATATCTTGAAGAGTTCCTCCTACATTCTCTTCCAAGAGATTGAGTGTATCTGTTCCAATGTTTAGATCTTTAATCCATTTTGACTTTAGCTTAGTGCGTGTTGATAGACTTGGGTGACTTTTAAGTTTTCAGCATGTAGAGAGCCAGTTTTTCTTCACCATTTGTTACAGAGGCTATATTTCTTCCAGTAAGCATGTTTGGCATCTTTGTCAAGTAGAAGGTTGCTGACTGTGTTCATATGATTTGTGCATCTTCTATTCCATTCCATTGATCCTCAGGTCTATTTCATTACCAGTACAGGCTGATTTTATCACAGTAGCTTTTAAGTATAATTTCAAGTCAGGAATTGTTATGCTTCCCACCTTGTCTTTGTTAAGTTTTGCCTTTGGTATCCTAGGTCTTTTCTGGTTCCAAATAAATTGTAGGAATGATGACTCTATGTCTGGCAGATACGTTGGTGATAGTTTGATAGTGATTGCATTAAATCTATGCAAAAATTTTGGGAGTATGACCATTTTCACAACATTGCTTATTCCTAACTATGATCAGGGAATACTTTTCAATTTTCTGAAATCCTCTATGATTTCTTTTTTTAGAGTACTGTAATTTTCCTTGAAAAGATCTCTTACTTCTTCAGTTGGATTAACTCCAACATATTTCATTTTCCATGGTAATATTGTAAGAGATATTTTTCTCTAATTTCCCTCTCAGTGTGTTTGTTACCTGTGTAGAGGAATA
This sequence comes from Ctenomys sociabilis, assembly GCA_004027165.1. Lineage (NCBI taxonomy): Eukaryota > Metazoa > Chordata > Mammalia > Rodentia > Ctenomyidae > Ctenomys > Ctenomys sociabilis. The sequence goes on along the minus strand of PVKA01019541.1, from coordinate 15,085 downwards.
CTATTGCCTTTGGGGTATTGAGCTTTTATGCTGCTATGCTCCTGAATTTATATATTAATTCTAGTAGCTTCTTGGAGGACATTTTTGGGTCTTCCACATAAAATATCATGTCGTCTTCAGATAATGATAACTTAATTTCTTCTTTATCTTATTCTCATTCCTTTCATTACTCTCTCTTGTCTAGTGGTTGTGGCTAATGATTCTACAACTATACTGTATAGGAGGGGTGATAGAAGATATCCTTCTCTTGTACCATATCTATGAGCAAAAGATTTCAGATTTTCCCCATTTAGAATTATGTTAACTGTTATGTTTTCATGGATGGTTTTTATCAGCTTGAACTAGGGACCAACTATTCCAGTTTTCTGTAGGTCTTCGATCTATAATGAGTGTTGGGCTTTGTCAAAAGTCTTATCTGCAACAATTGAGATGATTATGTGATTTTTGAGTTTGGCTCTATTGATATTTATCAATTTTCATATATTGAACAGACCTTACATCCCTGGGATGAATCCTACCTGATCATCGTGTATCATCTTCTTGATGATTTGTTGTATTCTCTTTGCTAGGATTTTACTGATCATTTTTGCATTTATGTTCATGAGAAAAATGGCCTGTAGTACTTCTTTTTAGGTACGTTTTTCTCTGATTTTGTTATCAGTATAATACTTGCTTTCAGGAATGATTTTGGGAGGACTGATTCCTTTTCAAATTCACTGAAAAGTCAGATGGGTATAGGAATTATATCTTTTGTAAATTTCTAGTACAGTTTAGCTGTGACTGCATCAGGACCTGGATTTTTCTTTGTCGCTAAGTTTTTTTTTAAATTACATTCTGTGTGTCATTGGCTGTTTTTGGCCTATTGAGAGTTGCGTTATCTTATTGATTCAGTTTTGGTAATTTGTACCTTTCTAGGAATCTGCCCATTTCTTGTATGTCTTTTGTTCTGTGAGGGTAAACAATCGCAAAGTAGCTGTTGATAATCTGAATTTCCACTGTTTCTGTGGTAATTATACCCTTTTTATTCCTTATTGCTTGTTTTTGAGTTGGTTCTATCCTTTTGTGATGAGGTTTTATAGGGGCTTATCAATTTTATTTAATCTTTCAAAGAATCTGCATTTTGATTCATTAATTCTTTGAACTGTTCCCTTCTTCATTAAATTAATTTCAGCTCTAATGCCTACAATTTCTTCCATCTTTGGGCTTCAGCTTGTCTTGTTCTTTGTTTTCTAGATGTTAGAAGAACATTATTAGGGTGTTTTTTTTGTTCCCCTTCTGTTTTCCTAATGTGTGAGTTCACAGCTATAAATTTCCCTCTGGAACTTCTTTCACTGTGCCCAATAAATTCTGATAAGTTGTGCTTGAATTTTCATTGAATTGTACATTTTGTTCAATTTCTTACTTAATTTGTTCTGCAACCCATTGTTTGCTGAGTAGGGTGTTGTTTAATTTCCATATATTTATGTTTTTTTTCTGATTTATTTTGTGATTTATTTCCAGTTTCATTGCACTGTGGTCAGATAATATGCATGGTTTGCTTGCATACACTTAAGCATGACCTACTAGATTTTTCATGTCCATTAACATTTGTCTTACATAGTTGTATACTCCCACGTTTGATGCGTATACATTGATGAGTGTTAACTCTTTCTCTTGAATTTTTCCCCTAACCAGTATATAGTGATCTTTATTTTGTTTGATCATTCTTGGTTTGAAGTTGAGAGTTCCTACTTGCTACTTCTGCTTTTTTCTGAGGTGCTAGGGTGTGTAGTATTGCTTTCCATCCTTTGACTTTCAAATTATGATTTTTTATCAGATAAGTGTGTTTCTTGTGTATAGTATATTTATTGGCTTTGTTTCATGATCCACTGTGGCAGTCTATCTCTTTTAATTGGTGAATTGAGACCATTTACATTGATGGTTATAATTGAGATGTATTGACTTAGGATTGACATGTTATTTACCTGCTGTTTTTTACTCTTTTCTTCTGTTTTTTACCTTTTCCCTAGCTGTAACAGTGTCTTTAAGATCTGAAACTCTCTTTACTTTCATCCAAATGGTTCTACCCACTTATGATTAAGATTTTAGGTTCCTCTATATCCCTTAGATTTTACTTCATGCGACATATTTCTTTCCTGTATTGCTCATTCAAGGAATTCTAATCTCCTGTATGTTTTTTATCTGTGTCTTCTTTTGCAGAACTGCAGACATTATTTCTGGTTTGATCCATATGTTTCTGAATTGGATTCTTTACTTCACACGATATTAATTTTGTGATTTCTGATGTCATTGTAGAGATTATTTTGTATCTGAGTTTCTCTATACCTTTCTGCAGTAGTTTCCTTGCTTCAGAAGCTATTGATTTAGATATTACATCTGTGTGATCACCAATTTCTTTTGTGCTAGTGTCCTCTGTGCTTGTTCTGGATGTGATAAGGGGCTGAGAATGCATTTTGTTCTTTCTCTTTGTTATTTTGCATAGCACTATCCTCTAAACTTTGGAGTAGATCTTTGGTGCAGTGATACCCTTAGCACCTACTGAAATTCAGGTGCAAACCTAAGAAGTTTGAATGCTTCCAGGTGTGTCTGGCCCTAATCTGGTTGCTGTGGTCAGCTTTCTCCTACTACAGCCTTTGGAAGTAAACCTACTGTGCCCCTCTGACAAGATGTTCTATTCCTGGATTAGCTAGTGTTTCTGCACCCTAGCCTTTCTGGAGGAAAATCAGCTGCAGTTTCTTCTTTGGCCTGTAAGCTTGGCCTGGGCTTGGTCTGGAGGGGTCCAGCAGCACACAGGAGTGGGGAAGGTCTCACACACTTGTTGGAACCAGCCTGGCCTGGAACTGGAGGGCTGGAGGAGTACTGAAAGCATGGTGGTAGGTCTCATTCATGCAGTGCACCTGGGCTGAGTGCAGAGAGGTCCAGCGGGTGCAGTGGAGCATGGAAGCACTCTTTCACACATGCCTTGGCCTGACTTGAGCCTGGGAGAGGAGGGGTCCCAAAAGAAAGGTGGGCACTCACTTGATGGTCCTCAGTTGGTTCTGGAGTTGTCCATAGGGCATAGGAGAGCATGGAGACTCTCCCACACACTCCATGGTTCTTCATTATTATCCCCTTATTTTGTTCAGTTTTGTCAGAGATGGGTATTCCTTTGCTGTTTAAATACTGAATGTGCTTGAATTCATCAAAGTATTCCAATATAATCCAGTAGTCCATAGCAGTAAAGGGTTATCTGTAGGATTGGCAAAGTCAGAAGTTGTTGACTTGAGACTTTTACAGCTCAGCATATTTATATGGCTTTACTTTTTATGCCTCATTTGCTATACTTTTCTGCTGGATGATTAAGACCAAGATAAAGCACAACCTATATAATGAGAAATACAACCTTTTTATCTGATAAGGTCAGTCAAATCCATTCAGGGTATGTCCTGATACCCTATAGAGCAGTTTGGAGATCCTTCATCAGTGTCAGCCATGTGGATGAGTCATGAGCCTTGTTTTACCAAATTCTCCTATCTGAAAGCCTGAGAGATTGTTTTCTATCTACATGACTCTCCTTATGCACACTCTACATCATCAGTCACTCTTCTCTGTGGCCCCATAATGTCCTTGATCAGAACATCTGGGTGCCATGATGTTACAGTACAGGTTCTCCTATGTCCTGAGTCCCCACTGATCTGGAAAGCCTAGGACAGAAATGTTGTCTGTCCTTGCAGCACTACTTTTTGTCTAGTTCTTAGTCTGTAAACTTAAGTTAAAAACCCTCCATGAGAGAAGCTTAATGACATTATTACCCTATAACAGTCAGATAAGCTTAACCACACTATCTTTCTAAATATCAAACATTTTAGACATAACATGGATCAAATATTTTCCATCAAGTATTGATATGTTAAACTTTAAATCCTTACAGAATGCAAATAAAAATATGTTTAAAAGTAGGAATAAAGATTTACATATTTTTCACAGAAATTTAGAAATCAACACATATGCAGCAATGTAGCAGGACAGTCCTATGCCATTTTTTTCTTGTCTCTTGTTTTCATTCATTACCCAATTTTTTAAACAAACATTTAATTGACAGACAGTATGGCCATAATTGGTATGACATGACAAGCAGTACGTATTTAGAAGACCAGAATGACAGGCATTCCAAGCATGACCTTTCTATTACACATTACCATCTTCAGTGCAGTTTCTTAGTTCACAGGTATCAGCATATGTAGTTAGTCAAGTTGAGAATCTTACGAACTAACTGCTAGTTTCAGAAACCTGGTGAAGATTCCCATAAGCATTGCCTTAACCATCTTGTGCATATAATTGTATGACTCGCCCCTGTCATGTTTGTTAGCTTTTCTCCTTGCCCTTAATTCATTGTTTAATCCTTAAGTTCTTGCTTTCTTTTTAATTGTGTAATGTCTTTTTATTTTTATTTATTCTTTGAAGCTCTTACAATAGTGAGACTATATGATATTTACACATGTGTTTCTGGTTTATTTAACTTACGAGTATATCTTCAGGTGACATCCAATTAAATATACAGGCTTTAAGTTTATCATCCTTTATAACTGAGTAATACTCCATTGTATAAAAATACAATCCTTTTTGATGATGATAATTGATATGTTTTTCCTGCTGTTTCTTCCTATTATTTTTCTACAGTATTTAATTGTTTTCCCTGTTTGTTGTGATCATTTTGTTCTCATTCTTGGAATTGTGGCCATGCTGATCTCTTTCCAAAACATCTTTTAGTACTCGTTTTAGGGTTGTTCTTTGCCATGGAAGTATCTTACGTCTGCATTAAACTTGAAATAGGATTTTGGAGGTTGTATCAGTCTGGTTGAAATATCTTTTCTTTTAGTACTTGGAATACTTTACTCCATGTTCTTGACTTCATTGTTTGTGAGGAGAAATATTCTGTTGTTCTGATGTTTTTCCCAATAAATGCGATCTTTTTCTTTTCTCTAGTAGCTTTCTTATGATGTTCTTGTGCTGAACTTCTGGAATCTTGATTATTATAATTCAGGGTGTAGATGGGGTTTTTTTGGCGGAACTGGGGATTGAACTCAGTCCCTTGAGCTTGCCAGGGAAGGACTTATTCTACTAAGCTATCTCGCTGTCCCCATTGGCTGTTGACTTAATTGTGTTTTGGGTTGATATTATCTGGACTTCCATATGTCTTGATCACCAAAATGTCTGAATTTTTCACCATATATTGCAGGTTTTCTGCTGTTCTTTTTGTGTTGCTTCTGTTGGCTCTTTCTCTCTTATTAGTGCCTGTTAGTCTTATACCTCTCATTCTTGCATCTTCTTCCAGCTGTTCAATTTTAATTTTCTGGATCTTTGTTCTTCCTTTAATGGTCACCAGCTGCAAACCTGTCTTCATGTTCTCAAAGTCTATCTTCACTTTCATTCAAATGGGTTTCCCTACTTTCAATGGAGTTTTTAGTTTCCTTATACCACTTTGAATCTGCCTTATGCATTATATTTCTTTCTTATATTGCTCCTTCAGGGTTGCCATCATTTTCATAATCCTTATTTTTTATCAGTTTCTTCTTTAAACACAGTTAGTAGTTTTTTTTGTATTAGTTCTCATTTTCTTTTTTTTACATGGGAGATGATTTCTGACATGGTTTCTTCCATAGCCTTCTGCAGTTGTTTTGTTTCTTCATTTGTGATTGTTTTAGACATTTCATTTGTGTGACGTCAAATTTCTTCTATGATGTTGTCTTCTGTGTTTCTAGGTGGGCTGAGGGATGGGATTCCATTTTGCTCCATTTTATAATTTTCTGTTCCAGAGATAACACTTTATTTTCATTTCTATCATATTTTTGTGACATTTTGATAGCCAGTAGCTGTATCACTGCAACGAGAACCTTTTTACAAAGGGTCCATTCTTTAGCTATCTCTCCTTTGTCAGGGATTCTTGTTTTGTGTGTGTCACAAGACGTTACCTTCTCTTTTGATTGAGAGTAAGACTTTGCTGTCCACTTGGCACTGTCCTGCGTCCTTCTATGGGGCTTTGGTGAGGCTATTACCTAAATACCTCAAGACATTATTAACCAAACTTTATAGTAGTACAATAAAAATACTAATAACAGCTAGCGAAATTTAGAATTTGACAAACTTTACTAACTAATGAGTGTGTACTTCAGGCCATAGGAATAAACATTATAGCTATATGACAAAGCAGATCATATATTGGAAGGTTATATTTATATTAGTTCCCCTACTTCTGGGCACCTCCCCTTCATTTACTTGGAATCTTCCAGGCACACTATTTCACCCAAGTTGCAACCTGCAACCTCTGGGTTGTGAGGGTCTTCCCTTAGGGCTGGGCCTCACCCTGGGCTCCACTGGACAGAGCAGTGTGCCTCAGGACAACAGGTCTTATTCTAGCAAATTCTAGCTTGTGATGGTATAGGAATGGGTGCTATGCTCAGCTCCTTCCAGCTGCATCGTGTTGGAATGAACCAGCTAGGCCCAGCTTCTGTGCTTGGCAGCTGCTTCTGGTGGAACCTAGTCAAAGAAGACCAGGTTGCTCCTTCTGGATTCGACCATCTCACTCAAAATAGAACTATTTTATAATCCTGAAATCCCACTCCAGGTAATAACAAATAAGAACATCAGAATGATAAGGAGATACAAACACTCCATTTTTATTATAGTGTTGTTCATATTAGTCAAAAAAAATGCAAACAATTTCACTTCCTTTCCACCATTTTACTGTAAAGAAATATGGAGGATATACATAATAGGATATTTTCATTATTATTTATTCATTTTAAAGAGAAAGTAAAATGACAATAAAACAGTTTGAAGACAGGTTAGTAGAACAGTCACAATAATTAATACATTGCATATTGTTGTCCTTGTAGTAGTTATTCATAGGACAAGATGCAGACATGCTACCTTGTCTAAACAATATTAGTACAAACCTTTCTTCACAATGAACAAAGAGAAACTAGTTGTATTTCTACCCTATTTTGTATATACTTATATATTTTAAAATTAAAAATGGTTCTTTATATCTCCGTTTTTATTTTCTTTTGTCAGAGATCAATGTTCCATTGAAGTTAGAGAAGTTATAATTGGAGAAACATTTAAAGTACCTTTTCATATTTCATGCTAGCTCAAATATAGTAGGTACTTGAACACAGCAACATAAACTAATATAGTCCTATAGTCCATAATATTTGGGGATTATCAGCAGAACTATCAATATCAGAAGTTGTTGATTAGAACCATTTATAGGTCAGCATATTAATATGGCATTAGTTTTTTATACTTTGTGGTTATAGTTTTATGCTGGATAGTTAAGACCAAGATGAAGAAAGACCTATGTAACAAGAAATGTAACTTCTGCATTTGACAAGGTCAGTCAAATCTCCTCAGGATTTACCCTGAAACCCTGTGCATAAGTCTGTAGATCATTTGTTAGTGTCAGCTATGTGGATGACTCATGGCCATTGCTTGACCAGTTTGCTCTCTGTGAGAGCCTGAGAGAAAGTTTCCTCTTCATGTGACTAACCCTCGACACACTATAGATCATCGATCCCATTCCTCTGTGTCTCCATAATCTCCATGATCAGAAAATTTGGGGCAAAATTGAGTTACATGATGTTACAGTACAGGTTCTCCTATGTCCTGAGTTCTCACTGACCTTGAAAGTTTAGAGCCAAAATATTGGCTATCCTTCTAGCCTTTCTTTTTCTCTAATTTTTATGTTTGCAAATTTGAGTTGTTAACCCTTCAGAATAGAAGCTTAATGATATTATTACCCTATAACATAGGCAATTGAGCTTAACAACACTATTTGTCTGAATATCAAACACCTTAGACATAATATAGGACAGGTATTTTACAACAAATATGGATATATTAAAGTTTAACTCCCTACAGAATATAAAGAAAAAAATTTAAAAAATAGCAATAAACAATTACATATTTTACACAGAAATTTAGAAATCTAAAAACATATAGCATTGTAGCAGGACAGTCCTGTGACAGTCTTTTTCCTTGCCTCTTGTTATACTATGCAGTGTATTACAGACAGACATTAAATTATATCACTACATAAATGCTAAAATGAGGATATGTGTAGCTTAAGTTAAAATGTTTAGAAAAATATGAGTTAAACTTGTCAATGATTGAAGAAATGAATGAGTGGGTAATAAAAAGATAATTTACCTTACCTTTCTCATTTGACAATCTTCTCTCTTATTTTCCTCATTTGTTTCTTTATTACACTTGCTATAGTCTACCATACAGTGAAGATATGCATATTTCTATCTTTCTCCCTAGTTTCTGGGTAATTGAAGGGCTTAGCCATTTATTTTAGTTATTTCTTTGTTTCCTATAATACACATAGTGGATCTTCAATATGTTGAGTTATGAAGTGTCAAACACTGTAATAACCACTTTCCATATATCAATTTTGGCATGATTGAGTGTTCAAAGAAAAATTATGAAAACAGGTGAATCCAGAGAGACTGAGAATGGATTATTATGGTAAATGTAAACAGAGAAACAAGCACATATTCTTAAGAAGTTTTTTTTTTTTAAATGCACTATCTAATTTAAGGGAATACTTTGAGTACTAATATATAAACAAGATCTTTGATAATTTACTATTTCAGATCATTTTCTGTGTCAGGGGTACTGGAGACTATCTCAGGAAGTTTGTACTCAGGTACATCCCTACATTCCCAGGTTTTTTACAATGTATTTTGAGATAGGGCCTTATAAGTCACCAAATTACTCAGGTTGGGCTTTAACTTACAACACAGAGTGCTGCAATTATAGATGTGTACCACTATGACCAGCTAATCTCACACAATTTTATGCTCTCTCCTCTATGATATGATTTTGGCTTACAAAAAAATTGACGAACATACAAGTTTCCAAATATTTTGACTTTTAATTCAAAGCAATTTAGCTAGGCACACTCTGTTAAGACAAAACATATTCTAATTTCTGTGCATTTCTTAGTGAACTTTAGACAAATCTTCCTCTCATGTTTTCTCTGTGTTTCACTAAACTGTGAAAATAATAATGGTCATCTCCTTCTCTAAAAAACATCACATAATTCATAGCCAAGTTGGAGACTTCCTTGGAGCAATCCACTATACTTGAATATGATTATTTTATGGCATAAATATCCTTAGTGGAAAACATATATTTTTCTACTAAAAATTCATCTCTGAATATTAAAGGATAAGCATACAGAGAGAATTGTAAAGCAATTTAGCATGTTATCAGCAGTTTCATTAACTACTATATTTTCAAAATTTATCATTAGGAAAACAGACTCTTGATTATGTGTAAGGAAAGTACTCTTCTTATCCCAAAGCTTTCACTTCTGTAAGTAGGAAGACATAGTTGTTTATATTGTGGTCTCTGAATTGGAAGCAAGAGAAATAGTGCCTCTTACTTATTTATCCCCATGAGATTCCTGGGCACCTTGGAGCAGGAGTCATGGCAACAATTTGTCTTTAAAAGGTATAAAATTTAGCCTCAGGATCTCCTAATAGTTGAAACTCCCAGAACAGTCTCTTTTTCATTATATTATGGATCTAACTTTGGCAGAATTCCAAGGCTTTGTTCCAATCATTGTCTATTTTTCTGATTTGTTTTGCCATGCTTGAATATACATTGTACTCAAATAATTGGTTTAAAATTGGAAAAATTAAACAAACTCATGACCTAATAATAGACTGGCCTTCAAAATTTCTTGTTCGTTTTGCTAAAATCAATCCATTGTTTAGTGGGCTTTGCTGATATTTCTTTAATTATCAACAGGGAAAAACACATGCTTAAAGAACTCCTGGTAACTTATTATGATGACTGTCTATTAATGGGGTACTGCCATAAGAGCAGGCAAAAATAAGAAATATTATTCATGTCTTACAATTTTATAGGAATAGAATTGGTATTAAAGGTTTTTATAGCCCAATTTCTTGTTATTGCATCTATTTTAATTTCTATGTATTTATTTATAGACCAGTGAATATATTTTGAATTGCTTTATATAATTTAACATTTGAATGAATACAAATTATGGAAAATCTTGGAAAAGAAGTTAAACTGAATATACGAAGGGTAACCTAAATCTGAGGTGACTGATTGTATAATGTGAAGATTACCTCATCTATCTAAATAAGTGTCATCCTTTTCTAATGAGTCCACATGGGAGAACATAAACATATGTCAATGATGAATTTACTGTTCAAAATATTCATGAAACTGCACTCTTGCAGTTGTCTCCAGAGACTGTGTCTCACTCACACATCTATGAAACAGTAATCCAGCATCACGTGTGTGCCAGTAACTTTTTTATTATTTGCATAATTTACAGGTATATATATATATATTTTCCACTAAAAGTAAACATTGTAATCCATGTAAAAATAAAACAAAAATGTTTTGATCTAAAATAAGGAAATAATTGATCACAGGTTTTCTCTTAAATGGCTGTCTGTAAGCATCCAGTAAAGTTCCAAAAAATTACTTACAAATTTGCTGTCAGTGCTGCCAATCATATTGGAATAAAAGCTACTTTGAAACATTTTCATTGGTTGTTCAATATTTAGTATATATTATGGTTAGAAAATGAAGTTCATGTAATAGTTTTAAACATGTATGTATGAATGCTAAATTATTTTGTAATATCAGATTTCATTTCACAATGCATTTCGTTTCATAAAAATCATTTTCTGTCATTCTTGTAATCTAGTTGCAATGATATAAACCATATTCTATAGATTTTTATTACAGTTGTAATGCAAGGTACTATAATTTTTTAAAGGTTTCCTAGCCTGTGATATCCTTACAAAGAATCTTGGAAAGATGACTATTGACTTGCAGTCCAAACCTTTGTGAACTAAAGCTTCAGAATTATGCTTCTAATTCCAAAGTTTTTAAAATGGATTTTTAATGTAGGGTGACATTACATTCACAATGGAGCATATTGTTTTATTAACAGTATCTACTGGTAACTTACGACTTGATTATTTTGTTCGGTATTTCTCATCAGCACAGTTGTTAATGCTCTTGGAACTTTAAATTATGTTAATGTTATTTTCTCCCAAGAGCAGCTGAAAGATGTAATTTGGTTGTCTTTGATTATATTTTTCCCACATATCAAATCATTTGTCAATATGTCAAGAACAAAATGATTAATAATGTTTGTTGAAACATCAGGAGCACTTACAGTCATGTTTAAATGAGGTGTTGATCAATGCAGAATATCATTATAAAAATAATTCTGCTGACTAAAGAATTTAAACATATTCTTCAACATTGAGTTTGAACAGGATGACTGAGGTAAATTTCACTCACAGCAGGAACTCTGCATTTCTAATTGCAAGAATAAATTTATTAGTTTTTTAAAGTTACACATTACATTCAGTGAAATAAGGCAAACACAGAAAGACGAGTATTTCATGATTTTAATCATGAAATGGACAGGTCAATCTCATTGTAATAGAAAGTAGAATTATGGTTATTAGAAGGGAAAGTGCTAAGAAAGTTTTTTCAGCAAGTACAAACTTAGAGTTAAAGAAATTTCTGAAGTTCTTTTCAAGAAGTTTTTCTGTAGTTATTAATTAAGTTATTGTAAACTTGAAAATAGCAAGAAGATAGCTCAGAAGACTGAAGCGCCTGATTAGGCAGAGTGTAGTGGCCAGGATTCCATACCCAGCATGCCATGCCAGCCCCTCCCCTGCCCACAGGGTGTGCTGAGACTAGGCATGGTGGCATGCACCTCTGATCCCAGTGTTTGAGAGGCTGAATACAGGCGAATAACTACGAGTCCAATCTACATAGTGAGACCCTGTAGAGCCTGTAGACACTGTGCTAAATATAGAAAAAAAGCAGCAAGAAGAGAGGATTTTACATACACCCAAAATGAGAAAAATTTGAGGTGGTGGGTGTGCTATTCACCTTGATTTGATCATTTCACAATGTATAGTTGTGTCAAAGCATCCCACCATAACCATACATTCTTACAGTCATTTTATCAATAAAAAATAAAGCAAAACTATAAAAAACTCCTTCTTGGTGTAGAGCATATTCTTTTTAATTAGAATAATCTGATTAAAAAGCCAACAAATCATCAATGACAAAACAAAAAAGGAGGATACAAATAAAGGACCATTTTAGTATATATGTATATATACATATACAAGAGAGGATAGATATACAGTTGTTTTCTCTTAGTTCATTCATTGAGAAATAAAGGTTTGTACTAATATTTTTAGATGAGATATCATGTCTGCATTTTGTCCTCTGAATAACTTCTACAAAGACAACAATATGCAATGTATCAATTATTTTAACTGTCCTACTAACCTGTTTTGAAACTGTTTCATTTCAATTTTATTTTTTTCTCATAAAAATGAAAAAAAATTAAGACAACATAAAAGGATGATAAATGTGGAAAGCCCAGACTCTATCACTGAATAAATATTTTAATAATTTCTCACCATATAAAAAATAACGTGATAGTCATCAAATGCAAGAACTCCTATATCTTCCATTAACTAGTTTGTGACCTTACACAGATATACTTTATGTGCCTGCATCTCCGTGCTATCATCTATAAAATGAGAATAATAATAATAGCATCATTATTGTAGATTGTTGTGAGGATTACATGATTCATATGCTCAAGCATTTAGAACAGCACCTGGAGTAGAATGAGTGTTCTACTTACAAAACCTTGTTCAGAAATTTATTTAGTTTTTAGCTCAGCCCTGACAAGATGAACTGTTTTTTACATGGCTACTACTAGAAAATGTTCTTCATTTTGTTTTGCATTTAGTAGTATACATCACATACATATGCTGTATTCAATAGAGATTATTTTTAGTATATGTGCTGCTGAAGCAAGCACAATAGAGATTATTTTTAAATTTTAAATAAGTTTGTTAAATTGATCTATGAGGTCTCTTCAAACCTGCAGATGCAATGATACTTTAAATTTTTCAAATGTGCATCTATCAAAATGTCATGTGTGCCTCAGGTATAATTAAGTTGTTATCAAAGAAAATTACAATAATCATTTAAAACATCAAAGCTGAAAATAGGTTCATAATCTAACTATAAATATAGGCACTTCAGCAATTATTTTAGGATGGAGCTTGGTTTGTTTAATACAAATTAACATAAAGTTTGAAAAGATGCACCACGCATGAAAAGCAAACTGTTAAATGAGCTACAACAAGTGAAAACTGGTAAATATTTAGGTCTCCTGCAAAGCATCTAACATTGCATAAATGAAAAGAAAAAAGACAACAAAAAGTAAAATGTAAATATTTATTTTGCATACAAAATACATGTAATTCCAAAAATAAAATTCAGAAAATATTTATTTAAATTTTAATGTATTCTAAGAGCTTGATATTGAAAAGTAAACTAATTTACATTTGGAAATGTGATCAAGTAAACAATGTACTTAATGTTTAGGTTCAATATATATATTGAACTTAAATATATACATATATAAAGCATATATATATATATATATATGCTTTATATATGTATATATTTAACCATATATATATATATATGGTTAAATTCAACATACAGCAGTTTCAGCTTTTGAGCTAATATTATTTTAAGTCTATATAATGATTATATTCAAGTCCTGTAAAGGGACATTAAAAGGACTGGAGATGCGATGATAAGGTTGATTTGAGAAATATTTAGAAGATAGAAAGTTCTGAAATTGGTGACCAAATTGATGCTAAGTATGAAGATTTGGTGTGGTTATAAATACGTAGCAGGTCAACTAAAACAAGGGAATGGTGCTGAAAATATAGATATGGAAAGTGTAAATATATAAATCGAGTTAAAGCCCAAGAAATGATAACATCTTCTACATGCAGTAGAATAAAAGAAGCATTGGACCAAGATGGAAAATCTGTTATGCAACTACATTTAAAGGGTAGAGGAAAGAAGAAGAATTGAACAATAAAGATCTGAAAGGACTAATTTGGTGTTATACTGTTCATATTTGATAAGAAAATAGAACATTTCTAGAAGGAAAGGAGGGTTAACATTGATAAATGTAACAAAAGTTTCAATAAGGTATGAAAACTGTCTTTGGATTTGGAATTAGAGAAAAAGGGAAAGATTGAAGATTTGTATGTAAACTAAGATACAGACAAGATACAACAGCAATGGTAAAAAGAGCACAGGTAAAGGCATTTCTTTAGTGCATCTGATTAGAACCACAGGGCTAAGCACTGAGAGCAAAGTAGCGGGAAACTAGAGGACAATGGGAGGGAAATCAAAGAACATGGCAAGTAAATACTAAATATTTTATCATCAATCCTTACAACCCAGATAATACAGGGAAAAGGTGCTTGTCATGCAGATATCTTGCTAAGTAATGTGGTAGTCTATAGTACTGTTTAACTGCTAAGATTTAATGGAAAAGAATGTTTGATATCACTGATCAGGTTTGTAGTCTTTCTGGTTATATGATATGAGAATATGAGATCTGAATGCAAGGGATTTGGTATGGTCTGAATATTTATGCAACGTAAATTCATATGCTGGAATCCTAATAGCCAATGTGACAGTATTATGAGGTAAAGCTTTTGTGAAGTAATCATCAGCTCCTGAGAGCAGATTAATCGTGAATGGGTTTAGGGTTATTATTAAAGAGCTCCAGATCCCGCCCGCCCCCGCCCAGCCCCTGAGACCGGACGAAATTAAAGAAGTGAACAAATATATGAAAAAATGCTCCACATCACTAGCCATTCGTGAAATGCAAATAAAAACAACACTGAGATACCATCTCACTGCAGAAAGAATGGCTATCATAAGGAAATCAACCAACAACAAATTTTGGAGAGGTTGTGGGGAAAAGGGAACACTTCACCACTGCTGGTGGGAATGTAGACTGGTACAACCATTGTGGAGGTCAGTATGGAGACTCCTCAAAAGAATAGGACTAGAAATCCCATTCAAGCCAGCTATCCCCCTACTGGGAATTTTCCCAAAGGATTTGGATACACTGTATCATAGAGATATATGTATACCTATGTTTATAGCAGCACAATGTGTGATAGCAAAATCT
>PVKA01019540.1:0-41869 GCA_004027165.1 Ctenomys sociabilis | reverse complement strand
CCACATAGGAAATATAAAGTTCATGTGTTGGTATATAAGTCTTGATCTATCTAGGTCTTAACCATCCAGCAGAAAAGTATAAAAATGAAGTATACATCGTGGGGCCATAATATTAAGCTGAGCTGTAAATGACTATGGTCGACAATTTCTTTGAATAACTCACTATTGTTGTAGAATGCTGACTGTGTTGGATTGTGGTATCGAGTTCAAGCACCTAAGTTAGTTGAATGTCAGTGGAGTGCCCACCTTTGACAGGTGTAGACAAAGGAAGGGGTGTACAAAGAAAAAAATCATGATGTGTGTGTATAGACAGTACAGTTGGGATAGATAACGCTGTGCTTCTACATAATTCTATGAGAGGCAAGATCTGCAATAATGGTGGTTGGACAGGATATTATGTCGGCTTCTAGTACTACGGTCATCCACTAGGAAAATAATTATTGAATTTTTGATATAATTCAGGTATAAAAAAATAAGATAAGTAAGCAGCTACTCTCTTAATTCACTGATAAGAGATATCTGCTAAAATAATATCTGTAAATATAATATCATGTATGCACCTTGTACAATACCAAAACATTATGAAAACAGTTTGCAATGCATTAATTTATCGAATCCGATTGTTAAGGTGTCTTGAAACTGTATGATTGACATTTGTAATTCAACAAAATAAAATAAAATAAAATAAAAAAATAGATTTTGGGTATCATGATTCCAATACTTGCAATCCTTAACTAGAATTGGCTTGGAAACTTGGTTATATCTTCACTGTGAAAATGTGATTTTCCAAACCAATCAAAAATCAGTAATCAGCCAAACCACCACTAGTATCTTTGGATTAAAAGAAAAGTGTGTCAATGCCAGTTATCCCTGTGTGGTTTTGTAAGTCACTCTGAATGCAAATCTGAAGGACAACATTGCAAAATGTGTTGTAGTACCATCAATGCATGCAGTTGGCAGTTTAGCACAGAATGTCAATAGTTTTTTGGAATATATAAATTGTTTTATGTATCTTAAGCACCCAATCTGCCACACATTGTTAAAAATGTCATTTTACATTGCCATCTCCAAGTCAGAATTTGCGGGCTCCCCACAGACAGTGCTCTTCCCTCCTGTGGCTTTAGTAATTCCTGTTCTTTGGTGTGTGCCTCTGGGGAGGCTTGGTGGAAGTTGATACACAGTTTGTGATTCTTCATCACAGGACTCGAGAAGACAGAGACATGGTGCTCGGGTTGGAGATGACTATTTTGTTATGAGACTTACATAAATATTTTGAATTATAAAAGCTAAAAGTTTTTAAAGAATAAAGCCAAAAGCAATTTAAAAAAAAAGAATAATAAAATGGTGAACAGAATTTTCAGAATTGCTTTGGGAAACTTCTGTGGAAGACCCACACAATAAATCCATGGAAAATATTGAAATGATAAGTTTAATATTGTGATCCCAAGAGATATTATCATACAGCAAAACTAATCAATTTAAATTATTCAGTTTACTTATTATTTTCACTTCAGGGGAATTCCGGAATCATTAAGTATAGTCGCGTCTGTACCTACCTTGGATATCTGATTACACAGCTCACCTAATGAAACAGTAAACACATTACCAAATCAAAAGCTCCCCAAGGGGGCAAGGGCACTAAAATATTTATCCTTTTGAATACCAAATGTTTAATCAGAAGTGTTAGCTATTTGAATTTAATTCAATGAAGTCTCATCACATACCTAAATCTAGGTACAGAAAAATAATGCTTCATTTCAAATTTCATTTTTTAAATATGTTAGAAATTTTGATATTTCTTGAACAATACCTTAATGCTATTTAGAAGTGAAGGTTTATGTGGATGCAAGATTTGAAGTAAGCAATTTAAAGACAAACTATGAGT
This sequence comes from Ctenomys sociabilis, assembly GCA_004027165.1. Lineage (NCBI taxonomy): Eukaryota > Metazoa > Chordata > Mammalia > Rodentia > Ctenomyidae > Ctenomys > Ctenomys sociabilis. Next base: position 39,984 of record PVKA01019540.1, on the reverse strand, counting down.
TCTTAAAGGTCAAAGATAAAGCTGAATGTAAAGTTGTATTATAAATGGGTGCTTCCTTAATTTGTGTACATTCTATGCAGAACGGTTTTTAAGCAAGTGCATTATACATAGCAGGAGTTCTTTCTACGATGTCTTATGTGCACAGGTTTCCTTCCCTTTAAGGATGCTTTGGACCTGGAAGAAAATGCATTCAGAACAGCATAAGGAAGCTGGGTGGAAGCTGATGCCATGACAGTGTCTCTCACTTAAGTCACACCTTTCAAAGCCTGGGTGAGTTAACATGGGTTAATTTCATGCATCCACAAGTTAGCATGTGTGCTTCAAGGTGCAATGGAGAGCACACTATGCACTTTGCAGATGCATGTCCCATAGCATGCTCTTCTAGGTGGGGGACTAATAGGATGAAATCTTTTAAGGCAGAAAACTTAAACTGCATAAACCCTTTTTAGTCTAGTATGGTATAGACTTTAAAAAGGCTGAGCAATACATGTTATATAATTGAAAAAAATAAATTGTTCCTGGTCTGGCGAGATAGCTCAGGGGACTAAAGCACTGGCGTAGGCAAGCATAGGGACTGCAGTTCAATCCCAGGGTGGGCTGAGCCACCCACCAAGTCCCCACCTAGGGTCACACGCCTGTAATCCCAGAACCAAGGAGTGATACTTCATTATTTCAAAAGAGGCTTCTTACAACACTCTTTAAACATAGTTCCACTGCTGCACTCCACATGTTGCCTGAGGGGTCTCTGAGGGGCAGTGACCTGGAAAGCCCTGCCCCCTCTCTGAGTCTAAGACCCTGGCTCAGACTCTTCTGTTTGGTGTTGATATATGACGTAGCACAGGACACCTATGCTTTTCAGATCACTTTGGCTAAAATCTATGATTGGATACATGAATGTGCTCACGTATGAAGCATCTGAACTCTTTACATGCTAGCTACCATTTCAACCAAACTTCATTAATCAATACTGCTCTTCACTCTTACTCCTACTCTACACATAGAAGAAAAAAAAAGAACCTAAGAGTGTACCCAAGGCTAAATAAGTCAAAAATATTTGCAAACTCTTGCCTCACCTGAAGATACATTTTCAGCAGATGCTTGACTTTGACCCTGACCCCTTCAGAGGATGTCACTCACTCCTTGCACCCACTGATAGAGTAGTTAGTTCACAGAGGGACTTGAGTGCTAAATTTTATGTTACATGTATTACTGCATATGACTGATTTGGTATATGATATGTACTTTATATTATTTGAAATAAATTCCTGCTTTAAAACTTTAACTTATTGCTCAAGATACAGCTCAACAGCACAATGCCTGCTTACCAAGCATGAGGTCCTGGTACCAAAAAGAAAAAGCTTATTATGGTTTTTTTTTGGGGGGGGGTTAGAGAATGTTCTACAGGGTGTTTAGGGTCTCACTACTAGATTGGACTCTAGTGATTCAACTGTTTACAGCCACGCCACCATGCCCAGTCTCAGTTATCATCTCAGTGTGCCCCAGGGATGGGGCAGCACAGCAGGCCACTTTTAGATAGAGTGTTTATTACCTGAGCAGAAATAGGACTTCAGGAGGAACTTGCAACACAAATTAAACAAATACTGAAAGTTGAATAAAGTCTAATTTAATCATATAACTTCAAGATAACAGAAATATTTCAGTGTCTGACCAAGGAAGGTAAAAATAAAAAATTGGCAAAGAAATCCTCATTCAAACCTTGCCCAAATCTGAATTCAGCTTCTGCAAACTCCGCAGTGTGTCACTGAGCAGAACCAGGAGCTCACAGTGTGATTAGAGAATTCTAGTAAACCAAATCACATCTCTGAGTGAGCAGGACAGACTGCAGTCCCTGGAGAATGCTAGAGCAACAAACGAAACCGTATCGTGGCCTTTAGAGAAGAGGTGAAGAAGACTGGGCAGAGAGTGCTCCTGCGAGCACTTGAGACTTGTGTTACTGTAGGGCCGGGGAGATGGCTCAGTGGAATAAGCGCTTCCCTGGCAAGCGCAAGGATCTGAGTTCAATCCCCGGTTCCGCCAAAAAAAAAACAAAAAAGAAAAGAAAATAGAAGAGGGAGGGAGGTGTGAATTGAACCAGCGGAGAATGCAACCTCCAGAAGCAATGACATTCCAAAGGACTTGGAGAGAGCTGGCCAGATAGCTCAGTGGACTAAAGCACTTCCTTAGGCAGAGCGCAGTGAGCGGGTTCAATCCCCAGCCTGCTGCACTGGCCCCAACCTCAGGTGCACTGAGACGCCTATTGAAATGGGGTGTGGTTGGGTGCACCTGTCACCCCAGCGCTTGGGGGGCTGAAAACAGGAGGATCACTATGAGTCTGATCTGTGTAGTGAAGACCCTGTAGACCTTGCACTATGTACATTTAAAAAAAGAAAGAAAGAAAGAAAATTAGAACACAAAAGGACTTGGACGAAGAGACACCAAGATTTCTTAAGTGCCTGATGCTTTCAGAGAGGGGGAGGAGAAAAGAAATGGCGAAGGAGAGTTGTTACACAGAACTTAATTTGCTTCTATAGTAGCTTGGGATGCATCTTGAGGGCAGTGAGAAATTGTCAAAGGTTTGTAAATCGCAGGGTCACTGATCTGATTTCAAAGTCCTTGGTCCTGTGGACTAGGGAAAGAGAGGGGAGCTGTAGCCAGTGAGCCCTTGGGAACGGGCAATGGCTTTGATTCTCACTGTGAAGATTTACCAGTGGGCTTGAAAATAAAGGGCTGATTTCCTGTCAAAATCTCAGCACGATTTAAACACAGTTCTCCCTTTTCTGGCTCTGACACTCTCAGTTACCATTTTCCTGAGTCCAAGCCACTGTTTGCTGTACTTCCTCCCACCCTATGGGCCGCTGACCCTGGACGGGATGTGCCTTACTCTCACTGAAGATGCTGAGAAAAATGTTGGAAGAAATTTCCTGAAGAAGCCCTGAGGAGATGGTTCAGTGGAGTAAGCGCTTCCCTGGCAAGCTCAAGGGTCTGAGTTCAATCCCCAGTTCCAAAAAAAAAAAAAAGAAAGAAAGAAAGAAAGAAAGAAAAAGAAAAAGAAAAGAAAGAAATTTCCGGAAGAAGGAGCCCAGGTTACAGCACCAGGCTGTCTAGAGTATCATCTTAGCTTTGACAGCATTAGCTGTGAAGCTCTGAAAGCCCCCTAAACTCTCTGAACCTTGATTTCATCACCTTAGAAATGGAAATGTGGAAATAACTTCAGGGAGAATGAAGATCACTTACGCAGGTCCTCTAACGTGGACTAAGCCCTCAGTGAACACCATACATATTCATCATTGAAAACAAAGTGTCAAGAACAAAGTTCCTACTTTCCAGTTGTGCTTTGAAACGCAAACAGGCATTGGCAGGAGCTCGCCAGACGCCGCAGAGGACCGAGCCTGGATGCTCCTGTCACTCTTGTTCCAGGTCGTCAGTGTTTCCCAAGCCGCTGCAGAACCGCATGCAAAACAGCCTTGTCTTTAACTATGTAATCAACCTGACAGGGCCATGGCTGAAATTACCCTGAGCACCATGGACAGGGAACCATGGGGCCTGCAGAGTGCAATTAACCCACCCTCTCCGGTTCCCAGAAGGCCCCTGCAGGGAGGTGGCGGCCCTGCGGTAGGCTAATTTGGTTCTGGCTATTTATTCCATGTAGCAGCGGTTCTGCTTCAAAATAGTGGTCCCTATCAGCACCAAGGCCAGAGATCTGAGGAAAACTCAGGAAGGCTGCCTGAAGCATCGGTCCCCAGAAAAAGCTGTCAGAAGTATCAAAGCCAGCAAGCGAACAGCCTGGGGAAGGAGGAGGGGAGTTGGCTCTTTTCTCCTATTTTTGTATGAATACAAAGAGACCCACCCACTGCTGATCCTGATGAGATGGTAAGGCACAGTTTAATCAGGAAATTGGCTAGAGAGCAAAGGGGGTGTTTCATCCCTAGAAATGCAGTGCAGCAGTTTAGGTAGAAAGTGTAGACGGAGAGAAGGAAGGGCAAGCAGGTACCTGGCCTGCGACACATTCACTTAGGGCTCATCCTCACCCCCACCCTTCCTACAGCAGGAAAGCAGAAAAGTCTTTCCCTTCGTGCTCGCAGCTGGCGTAGTTGTAGTGATCATTAGAATAAGTTGGCAGTGGAAAACAGCTTCAACGTTTGCAGACCTGGATGTCACTCCTGCCCAAAGCAAATGGGAATAGTAACATCAATAGAGTTATTATCCCACCAGGAGTGGGCTGGCTCTTGTGCTGCTACAGCCTTTGAAAACCCCGCCTATTACACTTTTCCCTGACCTTCTGCTCTGTGTGTGTGTGTGTGTGAGAGAGAGAGAGACAGAGAAGGGGAGGGAGGGAGGAGGGGAGAGAGAGAGAGACAGAGAGAGAGGGAGGGAGGGAGGTGGGGAGAGAGAGAGAGAGAGAGAGAGGGGCGGAGGGAGGTGGGGAGAGAGAGAGAGAGAGGGAGGGAGGCGGGGAGAGAGAGAGAGACAGACAGAGAGAGAGGGAGGGGAGGGAGGGAGGTGGGGGGAGAGAGAGAGAGAAAGAGAGAGAACTCAGGAGAGGAGGCAGGAAAGTATCCTGAATGGATGAAGCTACCTTGAATTTTCAGCCTAGGCTGTCCCTTCCCAGGGGATTGGCCTCTTTGAATTGTAGGAAAACCTTGGAAATTAAATCCATTTTAATGAAAGTATTATTTAGGAAATTTCCAGAAAGTAATTTAGAGAGAACTTGTCAATAGCTATATTTAGAAAACGTGTCATAGATTTGATTTATAATGTCATTTCAATGGCTATCCACTCAAGAAATAATTGGAGGTGTGTGCAAAGACTTTTAAGCACAAAAATACAAATTTATAATTAAACTGCAAGAGGATGTTCAACCAATCATCACTCATGTACATTGAATTTATTCAGCTATTAAAGGGGGTTTTATAGAAAAGCAATAGTTGCCTGAATTTGCTATTTTCTTCTCACTCCAACGAAGAGCTCCATTCAAGTTACTTCAAATGAGAGGAAACTGTTTTACTAAACATGTATGCGCAGTGAAGCTGGCGAGGGAGATCAGGCCACCGGGAACCGGGAGCCTTTGGAAAAGTGCCCATCTGTCCACTCTCCGCTTTTCCCCATCGTCCCATGTCTGCCCGGAGCAGGAAGCAGTGTGTGCCTAGACTGGCTGACCCCGCGTCTGCCCTGCGGCCTGGGTTAAGGAGAGAGGCGCTTCCCTCCGTATAGCGTACCAGCAGGCAGACCTATTGACAGCAACGCGGAACTGAAGAAGGCAGGAAGCAAAACTGGATGTGGGTGTCACTGCTGCCCCGCCGGATGGACCGGTCGGTCACTCGGTCTGCACGTGTGACGCACTCAGCGCAAGGCTCACAAAAGGCAGACCCTCGTGGAGCTCAGGGTGGGAACAGACAAAGGCCCTGAAATCCACGCAGGATGTGCCATCGCAGGCGAGTGCTCCTGCTTACTCCCGGGCAGCATCCTGGAAAGGACCGTGATGCCAGTGGGCGAGAAAATCAAGTAAGCGTGTCTGGTTAAGGTTTCTTCAAGAAATAGCTCAGAAAGAATAAAACTTGAGCTGGCCCTGCCCCAGGCATGCTGAGCGGGCAATGGAGTCTGGGTGTGTATTTGTAATCATTGCATCAAATGGGATATGGGGATAAGAGGAGATTTCTAAGCCACACTAAGACTTGTTAATTTTCTGGACAGTAAGTCTTCTCTGCTAAGCTTGAATAGGGAACAGAAGTGACTACATTTCCAAATTATGAAGTCCTGGAGTTTGGCAGACCGGGGAGTGCGGAGATCAAGTAGCCCATGAGAGGGATCATAGAGGGACAGGATGCAAACTAGATGAACTTGAAAGGTGTTTAAAATCAACCAAGCCCAGAGGGTGATAATTTGTACAGAGTAGGCCAGGAAGAGGGCTCCAGGATACGAGCTCAATTTATAGCAGAGCGTAATTAACTGAGATCGCAAACAGAAAAGCCAATGAGGGAAAGGTAATAAGTTCAATTTTAAACACTTTGAGTTTACAAAGTTAATGGAACATCTAGGAGCGAAGCCCAGGAGAGCAGTCTGCGTGCGCATCTGGAATTCAGGATGGACTCAGAGAGGCCCCAGACAGGCCATGCTGTGTGGTAAGTGTTTAGAACATATTTCAGATAATGAATGTGCATGAGAGAGTATGGGAATTCAATTATAATTTTAATTATGATCGTTATAATTAAAGAGTGAGAAAGGAAAAAATACCTGAGGATAAGGCATAAAGGGCAAGCCAAGGAAGAGAAACTCATGCAAAAAGAGACTCAGACAGCGAGGAAGAGAATGCAATAAGCCAAGTGGCATAGTCACCAAAAACCATAGCATTAGGAAGAAAGAGTGACTGGGTGATGAAAGGCTATTTATTTTTTTATTTCAAAGAGAGAAAAATAGAGCTGGCAACATAGCTCAACTGTCTGAAGTGCCTGCTTAGGCAAGCTCAGGCAGGCACAAGAGACAGGGGTTCAATCCCCGGCACCACATGCCATGCCAGCCCCAACCTCAGGGTGGGCTGAGCCTGCCAAACAAACAAAAAAATTAAATGAATATAAATATATAAATAATAAAGAAGGAAAAACAAAAACAATGGTACAGAATTTCAAAATAACGTCATAGGAAATTGCAATGGTTAATATATTATATGTTGTTTTCTTCAGAGTAGTTGCTCAGATTACCAGATTGCAAAATTGCTCAGACATGAAAATCTATTTATAATATATACCATATCAATGAGCCAAAGGAGGAAAAATAATACAATTGTAGCGATAGATGATAAAAATCAAATAGATATTTCATTTATCTGTTCAATTAAATGAGAATTTTAATGTGGGGAGATAACTCGGTGGTCTAACTTCCTGCCTGGCAAGTGCAAGGACCCAGGTTCGACCCCAGGACCATGCACCATGCCAGCCCCAGAAGCCCAGAAGCCCAGAACCCCATGCCAGCCACTAAAGCTGAGCATGGTGGTGCATGTATATAATCTCAGTGCTAGGGAGGCTGAGACAGGAAAATCACTAAGAGTCTGAGCTGCATAGCAAGACTCTGTATCACAGAAATAGATAAATAAATAAAATACTTTTAAAAAATTAAAAAATAGATATTTTAGTGACAGTACTTCTTTTATATAGCTATGTATGTGGATATATGCAGAATACTGATGCATATGTATGCAAGTACGTGTATGGGGGTGGGCTCTGAAACCTTTCCAGATTTTGGAGTTCCCTGGATGAAGTACGTATTCATACTGCATATTCATGGCTATGATTTATTACACTGAAAGAATATGAGGCAAACCCAGCAAAGGAAAGAGGCCATGGGTGAAATCCAGAAGGAACGCAGTTGCCAGCTTCCGGGAGACTTCCTCCTGTAGTTGGTTCCTCCACGCGAGTGCTCTAGCAACAGGAGTGAAATGTCCACGGGGAGCGCTCATTAGAGGCTCAGCATCCACCTGTCCTACCGCAGGCTGTCACGTGGATACTCTGACTTTCTAAAACCTGCACAGAAAAGCTGTTGAGCACAAACAACTGAAGTAAGACTTTTCTTAACAGGAAAACGTGGAAACATTCCCCAATCCAGGCCCTACCTGCTAGCAATGGACCCACCTTATCAGCAATTCCTTCTAAAAATGGCAGCATTGAGTTTTCTGTGTGGATCCTTCTTTCTATGTAGATCAATACTTTTCTCTACATTTATTGCAGCATTGTTATTCATGGTAACCAAGCAAAATGGAATCAACTTAAATGTCCATCCACTGATGAACAGAGAAAGCAAATGTAGCACATACCCACAATATCATATCATGTGACCATTAAAAAAGGGAAATCTGAGCTAGGGAGATAGCTTGGCCATGTGAGCACCTGCCTGGAAATCACAAGGACCCAGGTTTGATCCCAGGTACTGGCGCTGCATGCTGTGCTGGCCATGGAACCCCGGGTGCACTGAGCTGGCCATGGAAACCAGGCATGGTGGTGCATGCCTATAATCCCAGCGCTGGGGAGGCTGAGAAAGGAGGATCACTACGAGTCTGAACTGTATAGAGCCTGTATTAACAAATACATTTTTAGAAATTGAAACAAAAGTGAAATCCTGCCATTTGCAACAACATGGACAGAATGGGACACCATTGTGCTAGGTAAACTAAGCCAAGTGCAGGGAAACAAGAGTCACGTGATCAAGGACAGATGGGAAGAGGTTGGTCTGTGAGAATTAAGTGATAGTTTGATAAGAGCAAGGTGCTCTGCCACACCTCTGCTCAGGCGAGTGACTGCCAAGAGGAGCTACAGACTGTAGACTTTGAAAAGCTAGAAGGGCTTTGAATGTTTTCACCACAAAGAAATGATAAACATTTGCAGAGATAGATGTGTTCAACCTGATTTGGACACGATGTGATGTGCGCATGTATTAAAATGTCACTTGATACACTGGAAATATGTGTAACTTTGTCAGTTAAAGCTACACAGCTAGGAAAATGTGTGGAAAAAGGAGGAATGGCAATTAAGCACACATGAGAAGTTATATAGAGAGATTCTTTCCACTGGTAGAAAATCGGGAGTGTGATGTCTCATCTCCAGGATTGCTGAGCATTGTTTTAGAAATATCAATCAGTGCAAGTCAGTAGGAAAGAGGAAAAAGCAATAAGTGTACAAAGATGGTAAATGGTGGAGCATACTTATTATTAATAAATGAACCAGGGTTACACTTGAAGTTCACAAAAAGTATCTTCTAGGAAATAACAAAACAAGGAAATTTAGCACATTTAAGAATATACCCCAAGGGCCAGCCAAATACCTCAGTGGATTACAGTGCCTGTAAATAGGCTCAGGGGCCAGGGGTTCAATCTCCAGGCCTGCCATGCCACCCCTGCCCCCAGGGCATGCTGAGGTGGATGTTGAGACCGGGCGTGCTGACACGTGTCTGGAGTCCAGCTCTTGGGCGTGCTGACACGTGTCTGGAGTCCAGCTCTTGGGAGGCTGTAAACAGGTGGATCACTGTAAGTCTGATCTAGTAGTGAGACCCTGAACACCCTGTAGACATATCAGAATATATTTTTAAAAGCATGAAGGGTAAAAAAATAGATACAAATTCAAGAAATTGATTCAGTGCACACAAGGGAATGGGGAAAGGGAGAAGTCATCATGGCTAACCTTAGGAGACAGGGTGTTCAGGGTGAAACAGGAAGCTGGACGGCTACAACGCTGAAGAATGTGCTGGCTTGGTCAGCCGTGATTGAGTGTGCAGTCCCTTGCACTAGCAAAGAAAGATTTCAGAGTGATTTTAAAAGTTTTCAGGTAAGAAAATATTTCAGTGTACTGGAAATAGTGTTCTAGTTGAGAACATGCAGGTAGTTTTATCTTTATTTTTAATTTATGTATTTATTTTTATGTATTTAGTTAGTACAGGGTCTACAGGGTCTCAATCCACAGATCAGACTCATAGTGATTCTCATATTTTCAGCCTCCCAAGCTCTGGGTTTATAGGTGTGTGCCACCATGCCCAGTCTTAACCTCTCAGTACACCCCGTGGGCAGGACTGGCATAGCACATCGGGTATCGAACCCTAGTCCCTGTACTCTGCCTAAGCAGGTGCTTTAATCCACTGAGCTATTTGGTCAGCCCTCATGCAGGTAGTTTTGAGATGAGTCAGATAGGTACAAGTTTTGAGAGTCTTACAAGAACAGCATGTACAATGGTACAGAACTCAGATGGGGTATTTTAGGAGGGGCTAGAGTGGTGGGAGCGAGGAGGGGAAAGCTGTGGTGCCGTGGTGATGGCTAGGCAGTGCAGTTACCAGACTCTTAAGTAGTGGGTACGAGAGTGCGTGGAGGAGCTGTGACAACTTCTAGGTCCACTGTTCAGAGGGTCACTGCACAGGACTGACACAGGGCACAGGGCAAAAGCCTAAACTCTGGACACTCCCTTCTTTGTTCTCAAAACTACAGCCTTGGAATCAGTTGTGATAGCTTGTTTAGAATTCCGGAAAGCTTTAAAATGATCTTTAAAATTTTTTTTATTCTTTCACTCTCTTAATGCATGGCCTACATTGTCTGAAAAGGGAGAGACAAGTGACAATACAATAATTGCTACAAATTAGAAATACGTTTTAAGTGAGTAAAAAATCTTGCTATGTTAAAGAGAAAGCTTTCATTTCATGAAATTATAAGCAGAAAGTCCACAATGTCCTCCTCTGAAGAAATACACCGAAAGTTGGTGAAGAAAGCAGAATTTAGCTGTCTCTACGCTACCATTTGGATGTTTTCCATGTGCTTGTAATTCTGATATAGTTAAAAAGGAAAAAGGCTAATATGTCATATTGAGAAAAGCAAAGATGTCACTTTGATCTGAAATTAAGGAGAGAAAGAAATGTCAAATAATAATGAAATCTGGTTAGAGGTCAAGTGAAATAGAAGTTAAAAAGAGCAAAGTCTGTTCACAAGTGGGATCCCCGTGAGCTCGTGAGACTCTGATGAGAGCCTCAAAGGACGCAGACAGAACCAGCTTGTACATGCCTCGTGACGGAGCAAGACCCGCACGGCATGCCTGGCTTCAAAGTGAAGTAAAACATGCAAATTCTAAAACATTGTTGTTATTACTAAGGTTTAATAAAAAGACATACACACATCTGAATGCTAATAAGGAGGCTATCAAGAAATGAGAAATCCAACTTAAAAATTATTCAGTCATTTTAAAATTCCACAGTGAAATAGTCAAAAGTCAAATAAATGTTAGGTTCCTGGACCTGAGATCTAGAACAAGGTCTGAAATCTTTCTTCTAGGCAGGTGTATCGGTACAAGGCTGCTGTCCCAGCTGCCCATGAGGCCAAGGCAGGAGAGCCAGAGAAGGATCATGAGTTTGAGACCCACCTAAGTAACATAGCAATATTCTTATAAATAAATAAACAAGTGAGCAAACAAGCAAGCATGTAAAACCTTTATTACAATGAAAGAACATATTGTAGAACTAAAAGCAAAATAACAAACAGAAAAATTTCTGCTTTCAGTATTGGTGCAATGACCAAGTTTCTATTTCCAACATTGGAATGTTGACCAATGCTTCCCTCAAGAGCATCTAGAAAATCTGGACCAGAACATGAAAGCAACTACTTAACGCATTGGTGAGTTGCCAGAGAAAACAGGGCCAGAGAAACAGAAGTCCAGGGAGAAGAGAAACATACTGAGGTAAACATATTCTCTAGCAGTTTTCCACTGGTGACATCTGCTGATTTTTAAGCTGAAAAAGAAACAGCAGAAAGAGGTTGCCAATAGTAGGGATTATGAGAGGGGATGTTGACAGCCCCCCAAGGCTACAGAAGCAAAACTTACAGTGGAAAATTACCAAGGCAAGCCAGGTTCTCAGGGAAGTTAATCCAGAAACAATGGTGAATCCAGTAATCTGCACCAGATCCACCCAAGGAGCTAGGCTCCCTTTCATGAGGCACTGGGTATCAAATCAAAGAGGCCAAGAAGAAAGCAGGGTCTAGCTGTCTTGGAAGATTATCAGCTCTTGGGAAGCTCATGAAACTAGAAAGATAAAAATATAGCCCAAGACTCATAAATATCCCAATTTCCAAGTGAAAATTGGAGAAAACTGTATCACAGGGGAAGGAATAAATTGGACATAAAGCATATCTCACAAAACTGAATCAATTCCAGTCCAACTGCCAGTGAGGAACTAAAGTAAATTCTCTTTGGAGGAATATAACAGCAGGTCCAATATATACCGAAGATTTTTCATGCATGTTGTTCAACCATCAGTAAAATGCTATCAGGATTTTTAAGATACAGGAAAAACAGATCAAAAACAAAGAAAAAAAAAAAGGCAGTAAATATAGATGGTGATCTATTTTCATCACCATGTGCTCCAGATAAGTTATTAGACAAGGATTTTTAAACAACCATAATTAAAATGCTCAGAAATACTGAGGAAGCTGAGACAGGAGAATCATTACAAGTCCGAGTTTGTAGTGAGATGCTGTACCCAATAAATAAATAAATTTTAAAATGCTCAGTAAAATAGATGAAAACATGGGCAGTGGCAGCCTCACATCATGTTGGACTACATTAACAATCAAGTCTGGCAAGATAACTCAGCAGTGGGAAGTGGCTGCTTAGGTAAACTGAGGCAAGTGCTGAGGGGCCGTGATTTGATACTGCACCATAAGCTGCACCAATGCACAGAGTGGGCTGAGCTGGCTCAGCAGAATAAGTGCTTGCCTGTCAAGCACAGGGGCCTGAGTTCAATCCCCGGTTCCACCAATAATAATAATAATAATAATAATAATAATAATAATAAAATACAAGTTAAGTCTATTAAGGATTACATTTAAAATTAATCAACTAAAAATATAAGAACTGATTTTTACAAAGTGATTTTATTTTTCAAAAACAAAAGGTAAGAGACAGCAGAAAAGAACACTAGGAAATGCAAGATGGATCAACAGAAAACTTCCAGATTGACAAAGATATAAGAAATAAGTAAAAGAGCATGAGAAAAATGTGACACTCAATCGAGAGTAACAGTAGGTATCCAGCTATAATTGCTGAAGGGCAGGAAGCAGGGAATTAATGAATGACTGAGAATTTTCCAAACTTACTAAAGTCATCAAGCTACAGATTCAATGATTTTTATAAATTCATAGAATAATTCTTTTTGTGGCCCCTGACTCCAGCCCGCTGAGTAAGTGAGAAGTTTTGTGATTCTTCCAGCCCCTGATCCAGTCCAGCACAGCCCAGTGAGTGTGTGGGAGAGCTTCTGCACTCCCCGGTGCTCCTGGGTCAGGGACACAACAGAGGGGAACCACAGGCTTACAGTTGTATCAGAAGGGCTGTACCAAAAAGGAACTGAACTTAACAGCTAGATCCAGGCCAGGCATAATTGGATAATCTCAAACTTAATAGACTGGCATCCAAATCTCATTATGTGCTAAGGTTGTAACTGCACCAAAACTCTACACCAAAGTCAGAGGTCAGTGCTATACAAAATGACAAAGACAAGGAGCAAAATACAATCTCAGGCCTCGAGCCCACCCATGACAAGTGCAGAGGACACTAGCTCAGCTGAAATGAGTGACTGAACAGAGGTGGAAGCAGAGAAACAACAGCAGAAAGGTATAGAGGAACACAGGGCAGAATTAACACCTGAAATAAAAAAGAAATTTCTGAATACACAGCATCTGAAGTAATGAATCAAATCCAGAAACATATGGGGAAACCCAATGCCCACCCAGAACAAGAGCAGAGAACACTATTCCAGCTGAAACATATGAGTTAATAGCATCACAAGCAAAGAAACAACAGCAGAAAGGTAAAGAGGAATTCAGAGCAGAAATAATTTCTGAAATAAAAAAAACAAATCTTTGAAATCATAGCATCTGAAGTAGAGAATCAATTCTGGAAATATATAGAGGAAACCCAATTTGGAAAAAAAACTCTGCAGTAAAAGAATTAATACCTGTCTCTAAAGAAGACATTGATTAAAACAAAATAGAGGAGATCAGAAATATGACAGATTCCTTGAATGAGCAATACAGGAAAGAAATAGACAGCATGAAACAGAGTCAAAGAGATATAGAGGAACTTAAAATCTCAATCACGAGTCTATAAAACCATTTGAGTGAAAGTGAAGACAGTGTGTCAGATCTTGAAGATGCTGGTGCAGCTAGAGAAAAGGTGAGAAAGGATCTCTTAAAAACAACAAGGATGCAGGAAAAAAATAAGCTATTGCCTGCAAGATGATGCCAAGGTGAACAATGTGAGATTAATTGGTATCAATGAGAATGAAGGAGTTAATACAAATGATATAAAAAGAATATGCACAGAAGTAATAGCAGAAAACTTCCCAAATATGAGGAAACAATCCAACATTCAAGTAACCAAAGCATACAGAACACCAAGAAGAATTCCTTTTGTAAAAAAAAACACATAGAGATGTGATGTGGTTAAATTGCTGAAAATCAAAGACAAAATAATCTTTGAGCACCTAGAAAATAACACATGAAGCAGGCCAGAAAAAAGGGAACAGCTTCACAAGTGTTAAAGAAAAGGGTTGTCAATTAGAAATTCCATCTTTTGGAAAAGATAAAGTTCTTAAAACATAAAAGCAAAACTGAAAAGATTCTTCTAAAATAGAGGTCTTCTAAGAAAATATGGAAGCCAATTCAAGAAAAGTTTGGAACTATAGGGGAAGATTTACATCTCACCTAAGCTGGAAAGTTCTATTTATTTATTTATTTTTAGTTGAAAAGATCTTAAAAGGTTAAATGTTTTGCTAAGCGTAATCTCTCTCTCTATATATACTCATACATATTTTATATATACAGTGTATAAATATATGTATAGTGTATATATACAGTGTGCAAATATAGAGTGTGTATGTGTGTAGTGTGTATATATAACATACCTGATAGTGATATATATGTGATAGTGATATTAAGATTAAATCTGATTTAAATTATACATAGAATGAAAAAGCAGAGTTATAAACAAAGGATGGAAGAAGTCTAATAGCTAAAACATCCTCAGTTGTTTCAGTGTCTGCAAGGCTACAAGATCATTCTTACTTTTTCTGTATTTGGTACAGGGTCCCACTGCGCAGATGAGACCCTTACTGATCCTCCTGTCTCAGCCTCCCCAGCACCGGGCTTACAGGCGTGCCCCACCATGCCTGGATTTGGAGGCCAGCTCAGAGTGCCTGGGACGGGCCGGGAATTGAATCCCGGACCCTGCACATGCCTAAACAGGAGCGTAGCCCGCTGAGCTACCTTGCCTGCCCAAGATCATGCATTTAAATTAGCATACTGATTTATATAATTCCTATGTAGCCACTGAAAGAAAATAAAAGTGTATATAACTAACGTAATCATGAAGTGGGGAAAAAGATGAGTGATAAAATTTGTTTCTGTATTTAGGGTTGTTATTTTAAAGAGCAAAAACAAAAACAAAAGCAAGAACAAAGACAGATACAAAGGAATATACAACAATACAAGGGGCACAAAGTTTCAAACACAAAAATAGAAAGTTAGCAATGGCTGTGATATATATTGTTATCATCAAATTTATTGCTTAGATTACCAGATATAGGCATTAAGGTTGGTCATATAATTGGACATTAAGTCTCCCTTTGGGGCCTGCGAGATTGCTCAGAGGACTAAAGCACCTGTGTAGGCAGGTTTAGGCAAGAGCAGGAACCACACGCTGAGCCAGCCCTGCTTTCAGGGTGGGCTAAACTGGCCACACACACAGGAAGGGAAATTACTCCTTTCAATAAACGTTAATTTTTCTTGTCCTGTTCATTTTTTATCTTATATTAAAGAGTGTAATAACAATTGATAAGATATTAGAAACAGTTCACATTTGGAAGAACAAAAGGAAAGGTATTCAACCATGGTATTTTATTGCACAATGCTGTCCTTGATATAGTTGCTCAGATTCCAGATTTCAGCACACAGAGTTAGTCAAAGTGAAACTTTTTTTTTAAGTGTAACTGGGGATTGAAGTCAGGCCCCTGTACTTGCCAGGGAAGTGCTTATTCTACTGAGCTATCTCCCTGGCCCCTTCAAAATAAAACTTTTAAACATGAACTGCTAGTTTTAAAAAGCTGATGGAGATTAATAGTACAATCAGAATGAAGCAAATTTTGAAGAAAAACAAAAAGAAAATGTGGAAAAGGCACAAAATAAAGCAGTAGAATCTCAGCTAGAACTACGACTACATTTAAATTAGGGAATAACATACTTTAAATAGTGTGTCACATTACATGGTAAAGAATGGTATTTCATGTCATGACACTCAAGCCTTGAAAGAATAAGGTGCAATCAGTAAGAGACAGGTGACACATCTACACTGATTCCGGAAAGTTAACTTTATAGCAAGAATCTTCAATACACACCAAGTAGTATATTTCATGATAATAAGAGGTTCAGTCTATACAGAAGGTGTGATTATTGTAAATTTATATGCCCAGTCCTGTCTCAGTGTAAATAATGGAATGATTATTAAACACTAGAAGAGAAAAGCATAAAATCAACAGCACTATAAAAGGTCATGTGTTATGATAAAGATTTTCCCCCCAAGATGCAAACTAGTTTAATAAGCAAAGCAATAAATGTGACCCATCACACTGACAGAACAAAGGACAAAAGCTATATGATCATTACAAGGGCATGGAAAGAGCCTTTAACAAAATATGAAAGGTTTTCACTTAAAAATTCTGAAAAAAGAAATCACAGAGGGTACACAGCCCAACTCAATAGAGGTCAAGGATAAGCCCATGGCTAGTATCATGCTCCAAGGCCAAAAGCTGAAAGTCACTTCCATAAGACCAGAACTAAGACAAGGCCCTTCAGAATGGTCACATGTACCACTGCTCAACACAGCCCTAAAGAGCCTGCTGGAGCAAAAAGGCAAGAAAGAAAGAAGAGGCATTCAGATGAAGAAGGAAGAAGAAAACCTGGCTGTGTTTGTTGGTGATCTGAATGGAACTGATAAGTTCCATAGAACTGATAAATTTCTGTTATCTGTTGGCTGCTAAAACTGTTAAATTTGGCCCCCGCTCCTGCCCAGCCCAGCCCTGTGAGTGTGTGGGAGAGCTTCCAGCTTCTATGTACCACAGTGGGACCCTTCCAGACAAAAACTCAGAAATCCGCTCGAGTGATACTCTCTACTGAGCCGCTGGGACCCCTGTAACCCACCAGAGCCCCTGCCCCCAAGTGCTCCTAGCAAGTGAGAACTTCTGAGACTCCCTAAGGACACCCAATCAAGCCCAGCCCTGGCCAGAGAGCATGTGAGAGAGCTTCTGGACTCCCCAGTGCTCTCTAGGCCAGGGACACAACAGAGGGGCACCACAGGCTCATTGTTGTGCCACAACAGGTTCACTTCCGGGGGCTGCAGCAAAAAGGAGCTGAACACAACAGCTAGACCCAGGCCAGGCATAACTGGATAAAGTCAAATTTAGTAGATCTGCACCTGAGTCTTAGTAGGTGCTAAGATTCTAACTGCACCAAAGCTCTACACCAAAGGTCAGAGGTCAGTGCTATACAAAATGACAAAGACAAGGAGCAAAATACAATTTCAGGCATCGAGCCCACCCATGACAAGTGCAGAGGACACTAGCTTAGCTAAAATGAATGAATTAACAGTGTAGGAATTAAAGAAACAATAGCAGAAAGGTATAGAGGAACTCAGGGCAGAATTAATGCCTTAAACAAAAAAAGAAATTTCTGAATACATAGCATCTGAAGTAAAGAATCTAATTCAGAAATATATGGGGGAAATGCACTGCCCCCTCAGAACAAGTGCAGAGAACACTAGCTGAGAGGAAAGGTATGAATTAACAGTGTCACAAGCAAAGAAACAATAGCAGAAAGATAAAGAGGAACTTAGAGCAGAAATAATTTCTGAAATATAAAAAAGAAATCTCTGAATTCATAGCATCTGAAATAAAGAAGCAAATATGGACAAATATGGAGAAAACCCAATTTGAAAAAAAAAACTGCAGTAAAGAATTAATAGCTACCTCTAAAAAAGACACTGATAAACAAAATAGAGGAGATTAGAAATATGACAGATTCCTTGAATGAGCAATATAGGAAAGAAATAAATTGCATGAAGCAAAGTCAAAGAGATACGGAGGAACGTAAAATCTCGATCACAGGTCTGCAAAACCATTTGAGTGAAAATAAAGACAGAGTTTCAAATCATGAAGATGCTGGTGCAGCTAGTGAAAACATGAGAAAGGATATCTTAAAAACAACTAAAATGTGGGAAAAAACAAACCATCAAGGATAAAATGATTCCAAGATGAACAATGTGAGACTAATAGGCATCAGTGAGAAAGATGGAGTGAATACAAATGATATAGAAAGAATATGAGCAGAAGTAATAGCAGAAAATTTCCCAAATATGAGAAAACAATTTAACATTCAGGTGACTCAAGCATACATAATGCCAAATAACTTCAACCAAATTAAAAACACACAGAGACATATAATAGTCAAGATCCCAGAAATCCAGCACAAGAATAATACACTGAAAACCACTAGAGAAAAGGAACAGATCACATACAAAGGAAAGCCCATCAAAATTATGGCCAACTTCTCTTCACAAACCATGAAGGCAAGGAGAGCATGGAGCAGAGTGCTTCAAATCTGACATGAAAACAAATTCCAGCCCAGACTACTATACCCTGAAAAATTTTCCTTCAAGTTTGATGGAGAAATGAAATACTTCCATGACAAGAAACAACTAAAGAATTTCATGATGACAAAACCATCCCTACACAGGCTACTGAAAGATGTTCTAGAGAGGGACCACAATGACCAGAACTCTACAAATGAGAACAGAAGGAATCCATTAAATAGGGCAAAAATTAAACACAGGACAAAAAGAAATAAACAACAGCAGGTAAATAACATGTTAATCATAAGTCAACACATCTCAATTGTAACCGTCAATGTAAATGGACTCAATTCACCAATTAAGAGAAATACAGTGTCACAGTGGATTAGTAAACAAAATCCAACAATATGCTGTATATAAGAAACACACTTAACTCAAAAAGACATTCATGGGCTTAAAGTCAAAGAATGGAAAACAATACTACATACCCCAGCACCTCAAAAAAAGCAGGGATAGCAATCCTGTTCTCAGACAGTCTCAACTTCAAACCAAGAATGATAAAATGAAATAAAGAAGGCCACTATATACTGGCTAGGGGAAAAATTCAAGAGGAAGAAGCAACACTCGTAAATATCTATGCACCAAACACAAGAGCACTCAACTATATAAGACAAATATTAATGGACATGAAATGGTCTTGGGTATCCAAGACCGCAATCTTAACAGGAGACCTTAACACTCCTTTATCTCAAAAAGATAGGTCAACCAGACAAAACTTAGCAAAGAAGTACCAGAATGGAACCCAGAGCTTGGAACAAATGGACCTGGTGGACATATACAAAATGTTCCACCAAAACACAGCTGAATACACATTGTTTTTCACCTGCAATGAGTCATTTTCTAAAATAGACATCCTAGCCCATAGGCAATGCTTAAGTATATGCAAGAAAACAGAAATTATTCCATGCTTATTATTTGAGCACAGTGCAATGATACTGGAAATAAATGACAAAAGAAACCAGAAAAACTCCTTAAATACATGGAAATTAAACAACACTTTACTCAGCAATCAATGGGTCACACATGAAATTAAACAAGAAGTTCAACAGTACCTACAATTCAATGAAAATTCAACCACAATTTATCAGAATCTTTGGAATGCAATGAAAGCAGTTCTCAGACGAAATATCATAGCTGTGAACTCACACTTTAGGAAAACAGAATGGGAACAAATAAACACCCCAATGCTGTACCTCCAACATCTACGAAAGGAAGAGCAAACCAAATCCAAAGCCCAAATATGAGAAAAAATCATGAAAGATTAGAGCAGAAATTAACTCATTTGAGATGAAGAAAACAGTTCAAAGAATCAATGAATCAAAACCTGGTTCTTTGAAAGACTAAATAAAATCGATAAACCCCTAGCTAATCTCATCAAAAAGAGGAAAGAAAAAATTCAAATACAAGCAAAAAGGAATGAAAAGAGTATAATCACCACAGACCCAGGGGAAGTTCAGAAGATTATCAATAGCTACTTCGAGAATCTTTACACCCACAGAACAGAAGACAAAGATGAAATGGACAGATTCCTCAAAAGGTAAAAATTACCAAAATTGAATCAAGAAGATAGAACAACTCTCAATAACTTAATAACAGTCAATAAAATATGAAATGTAATAAAAAGCCTGCCAACAAAGAAAAGTCCAAGTCCTGATGGATTCATAGCTAAATTCTACAAGAAATTTACAGAAGATATAATCCCTACACTCCACAAACCCTTCAATTAAATAGAGAAGGAAACAGTTCTCCAAAAATCCACAATAAAATCCTAGCAAATAGAATACAGCAAATCATCAAGAAGATCATACACCATGATCAGATAGGATTCATCCCAGGGATGCAAGGATGGTTCAATATTGGCAAATCTATAAATGTAATACATTATATCAATAGAGCCAAAATTAAAAACCACATGATCCTCTCAATTTATTGCAGAAAAATGCAACACTCATTCATGTTTAAAGGTCTACATAAAATTGGAATAGAAGGCCTCTACTTCAATCTGATAAAATCCATCTATGACAATCCAATGCCTAATATAATTCTAAATGGGGAAAAACTGAAATATTTTACTCTTAAATCAGGTACAAGATAAGGATGTCCTCTATCACCCCTCCTATTCAATATAGTTTTGAAATCATTAGCTACAGCCATTAGACAAGAGGGAGAAATAAAAGGAATAAGAATAGGTAAAGAAGAAGTTAAAGTATCACTGTTTGCAGATGACATGATACTTTACTTGGAAGACCCAAAAAACTCCGCCAAGAAGCTACTAGAATTGATACATAAATTCAGTAGCATATCAGGATATAAAGTCAGTACTCAAAAGTCAATAGCATTCCTCTACCCAGATAACAAACATACTGAGATGGAAACTATAGAAACAATACCTTTTATGATAGCACCATGGAAAATAAAGTATGTTGGAATTCCCTTAACCAAGGAAGTCAAGGATCTTTTTATGGAAAATTATAGTACCCTAAGAAAAGAGATCATAGAGGATTTCAGAAAATAGAAAGATATTCTCTGCTCCTGGATAGGAAGAACCAACATTGTGAAGATGGCCATACTCCCAAAATTGTTTTACAGATTTAATTCAGTCCCTATCAAACTGCCACCAGCATACCTCACAGACCTAGAGAAATCATTCCTAAAATTTATTTGGAACTAGAAAAGACCTAGAATAACAAAGGCCATCCTGGCCAACAAAGACAAGGCAGAAGGCATTACAATTCCTTACTTGAAATTATACTAGAAAACTACTGTGATAAAATCAACATGGTATTGGCAATGAAGTAGATGTGAGGATCAATAGAATAGATTAGAAGATGTATAAGCATCTACAAACACACTCAGCCACCTGATCTTCAACAAAGGGGCCAAACACACTTTAAAGAATAATAAACTTGAAGGATTTATATTTAAGTGGATGCCACTTGAAGATATACTCATAAGTGAAATAAACCAGACCCATAAGTGCAAATATCATATAATTTCTCTAGTATAAGAAATCAAAAGAAGAAACACAAATGGAAAGGTATAATGCAACTAAAACGAAAGTGAGAGCTTGAGGATTGGACAACGAGGATAGGGTAAGGAGAAAAGCTGGGAAACAGGATGGGATCAAAGCCATACATTTGTACACACAATGTAGGCAAGGCAATGATCCCGAGAAACATCAGCAGGTTTTTGAACACAGCAGTTAAATGGTAGGATTCTCAACCTAGCTACCTATATATGCTGATACCTGTGAGCCAAGCAACTGCACTGTGTAATAGAAGGGTCACACTCGGAATGCTAACTATTCTGACCTGTTAAGTAAATACTTCCTCTCATGACATGCCAATTATTACCATACTGTATCACAAGTAAAAGTTTTTTTATGGGTAATAAATGAAAACAAAAAGACACAAGAAAAAAATGTTACAGGACTGTTCTGCTACAAGGCTGTATGTGGTAGCTGGGCATGGTGGCACATGCCCGTAATCCCAGCACTCAGGAGGCTGAGGCAGGAGGATTGTTGAGTTTGAGACCAACCTGAGCTACAAAGTGAGCTTAAGGCCAGCCTGAACTGCATAGTGAGACCCTGTCTCAAAAAGACAAAAAAAAAAAAAAAAAAAAAAAAAAAAAAAAAAAAAAAAAAAAAGGCTGTATGTGGTTAGATTTCTAAATTTCTGTATAATATTTGTATAGTACTATTTTTAAAATTTTTCCCTTCATATTCTTTAAGGGTTTAAAGTTTAATATATCAACACTTGATGGAAAATATCTGTTCCACGTTATGCTAAGATGTTTGATATTTAGACAGAGAGTTAGGGTAAACAAAACTGCATATATTGCAGGGTAATAATCAACTTCTCTTCTGGATAGTTAAAAACCTAAGTTTGCAGATCAAAAATTGGAGAAATGGAAGAGCTGCAAGGTCAGCCAACATTTTGGCCCTAGACTTTCAAGTTCAGTAAAGACTCAGGACATAGGATAACCTGTACTGTAACATCATGAAACTCAGTTGTGCCCCAAATTTTCTGATCAAGGAGATTATGGAGCCACGGAGGAATGTGATCAATGATCCATAGTGTGCCTAAGGAGAGTCACATGAGAGAAAACTTTCTCACAGGCTTTCAAGAG
Source organism: Ctenomys sociabilis (assembly GCA_004027165.1). Lineage (NCBI taxonomy): Eukaryota > Metazoa > Chordata > Mammalia > Rodentia > Ctenomyidae > Ctenomys > Ctenomys sociabilis. The sequence goes on along the minus strand of PVKA01019540.1, from coordinate 17,665 downwards.
CAAATTGGTCAAGCAATGGCCATGACTCACCCACATGGCTGACACTGACAAAGGATCTACAAAGTGCAGTACAAGGTTTCAGGATAAATCCTGAGGGGATTTGAATGACCTTATCAGATACAAAAGTTACATTTCTTGTTATATAGTTCTTGCTTTATCTGGGTCTTAACCATCCAGTAGAAAAGTATAAAAATGAGGTATATAAAGCAAAGCCATATTAATATGCTGAGCTGTAAAAGGCTCTAGTCAACAACTTCTGTGAATAACCTACTGCTATTGTGGACTGCTGGACTGTGTTGGAGTGTTGATGAATTCAAGCATCTATAATAATTGAATGCCAATAGAATATCCATCTCGGACAAGGCCAAACAAATAAAGGGGATACAAAGGAAGGATTATTCTGTATTTTTATATACAAAATAATTAGGATAAATATGCAGCTACTTATGCATAATTCTATGAGAAGGAAGATTTGAATTAATTGTGTTTCACAGGATATCCTGTCTGCTTCTTTTTCTAGGAAGATAACAATGTAAAAAGTATTAATTATTGAAACTGTCCTATAAATCAGCTTTGGAAAAAAATGATAGGTATGGGTACATTCCCCTAATTCAATGAATAGAGGGATCTGCTCTAATTGTTTTTGTACATAGAATATCATGTCTGCACCTTGTACAACAAATGCAACGTATTAATTATTGAATCTGTCCTACTAATTTGATTTGAAACTGTTTCATTGCTATTTGTTCTTCAATAAAATTATGGAAACATAAAATACTGTTAAATTTAATAAAATTCACACACAAAAATTGGTAAAGTTATCATCCACTTATGATCAATTAAGTGAAACAAATTAAGAAAATAATTTTATTTGTACTAGCCACAAAAAAAAAAACAGAAATACATTTACCTGAAAATGGAAAAAAACATGTATAATGGTAACTATGGAATGTATATATTGAAAGTTAGAGGCCACACAAATGAATGGAAAATATTCTGAACATGGGGCCCGGGAGGTGGTTCAGTAGAGTAAGCGCTTCCCTGGTAAGCACAAGGGACTGAGTTCAATCTCTGGTTCCGCAAAAAAAAGAAAAAAATTCTGAGCACATGGAGTTAGGAGGAAAATTCACATTAAAAATGACAAAGAGGCATCATCTCACTCCCACTAGAATGGCTATTAGCAAAATGATAAAGGGTAACAATAAGCGCTGTCAAGAATATGGAGAAAAGGAAAGTTGTGAACCCCTTTGGAAAGAATACAAATTAATATAGCCTCTATGAAAAATACTGTAGGGATGGAGAGATAGCTCAGCAGTCTAAGAGCCTGCTTGTAGAGTGCAAGAACCCTAGTTTGATCCCTGGTACTACATGTTGTAGTGGCCAAGAAACCGGGCTTAGTGGCACATGCCTGTGATCCCAGCATTGGGAAGGCTGAGACAAGAAGATCACTCTGAGTCTGAGCTGTGTAGTGAGACCCTGTGCCAAACAAATAAAGAAAAGATTAATTTCTTTTTTTAATTTATTTTGTATGTTATTGAAGTACAAATATCAATCAGAAAGTTTTAAGACACCTTAACAAGACAGATTCGATAAATTAATACATTGCAAAATGTTTTCATACTGTTTTGGTATCGTACAAGGTGCATACATGATATTATACTTACAGACATTATTATAGCAGATGTCTCTTACCAGTAAATTAAAAGTATAGCTGTTTACTTATCTTATTTTTTATACCTGAATTATATAAAAAATTCAATAATTATTTTCCTAGTGGATGACCATAGTACTAGAAGCCGACATAATATCCTGTCCAACCACCATCAGTGCAAATCTTGCCTCTCATAGGATTATGTAGAAGCACAGCGTTATCTATCCTAACTGTACTGTCTATACACACATCATGATTTTTTTCTGAGACACCATCTCACTGTAGAAAGAGTGGCTATCATAAGGAAATCAGCCAATAACAGATGTTGGAGAGGTTGTGGAGAAAAGGGAACACTTCTCCACTGCTGGTGGGAATGTAGACTGGTACAACCATTGTGGAGGTCAGTGTGGAGACTCCTCAAAACAGTAGGACTAGAAATCCCATTCAAGCCGGCTATCCCCCTACTGGAAATTTTCCCAAAGGATCTGGATACATTGTATCATAGAGATATATGTGTACCTATGTTTATAGCAGCGCAATGTGTGATAGCAAAATCTTGGAAACAACCAAGATGCCCATCACATGAGGAATGGTTGAAAAAGATGTGGTATTTCTATATAATGGAGTATTACTCAGCTATTAAGAATAAGTTTGAAGCATTTATACTGAAGTGGATGCCACTTGAACATATACTCATAAGTGAAATAAACCAGACACACATGTGTAAATATCATATAGTCTCCCTAGTATAATTTCTTTTTTAAAAAATAAAATACTGTAATACAGAGAGCCCCCCAAAAGCAAACAAACTAGGTCTAGAAATAGCTCAGTATAATAAACATTTGCCTGGCAAGCACAAGGGCCTGAGTTCAATCCCTGGTCCTGAAAGAAAAAACAAACAATAGCATAGCAGAAGACAGATAATTTCACTTTTGGGTACAATCTGTTGTGGTTTGAATGTGTCTCCTGAAATTCATGCACCATGAACTAGGGCCACAGTGTGGTGCTGAAACCCTTGAATAAGGGTTTGCTTAGGTGTTGTGGTCTTTGCCTTCATGAATGAGCTAGGGAACTTATTCTGGGCATTGGTTCTTATAAATGGACAGGTTTGGTTCATATTCTGTGTGCGAGTGTGTCTGTGTCTGTGTGTCTGTGTGTGTGTCTGTCTGTCTGACTGTCTCTGTGTCTGTCTCTGTCTCTCTCTCTCCTCTTTCTCTTTCCTTCTCTTCCTCTACTTCTTCCTCTTATGATTTTGAACTTCTCTGTCTCCAAGATTATGAGAAATAATTTTTTGTTTATTAAACCTGTCCACTCTGTGATAGTCTGTTAAGTCTCACCATATCTTTGTAAATTCATTTTAATGAGAAAATAAAATAGAATAGCTGTGAAACAGTTTCAAAACAGGTTAGTAAGGCAGTTACAATACTTAATACTTGCATATTATTCTCTCCATAGTAGTTCAGAGGACAAGATGCAGACATGATGTCTTGTCTAAACACTATTAGTACAATCTTTCCTTCTCAAAGAACTAAAAGAAAGTAGCTTATATCTATCCTATCTTGTGCACATATATTTTTTTTCTTTCCTTTTTTTCACAACAAAATGGTCCTTTATTTATACCATATCTCATGGAGTTGAAATCTTTATGTTGAAAAGATTCATTGCAGTTTTGACAATACAAAAAATCCACCTAAGTTCCTCAACAGATGAATGAATAAAGAAAACATGGCAAGTAAGTGCTACAGAGTATATTATTCAGCATTTTCAAAAGAAGGAAAGCCTTCATTTGTAATAGCATAGTCCAAGTGAAAGAAAAACGTTGTGCCTGGAGGCAAGACAGGCCCCGGCAGGTCTGACACTGCAGGACTTCACTCACTTGTGTGTGGGATCCCAAAGGCTGAAGTCCTAGGAGTAAGGAGCCCAGGGTGGTGCTCACCCTGGTGGAGGAGGACTGAATGGAGATAAGGGGGAGTGCAGCCCAGGGCCCACAGCTCCGAAAGTACACATACATAGCATAAAGTGCATTCAGAAAATTGGTTTATTCTTGGACCATACTCTTCTCATGGACTGGGAAGTTCTTTTCAATGATTAACATTAACACAACCACATCTTCTGTGAGAATTACAGTACCTGTTCCAGACCACTCAGATCGAGGCTTTACTCCCTTTGAGAGTTTTCACCATCAGCTGATTGAGCTTCAGGCTGTACAATGTTTATCCCCGTAGAGATCATCTTTAGAGTTCCTCCAGAAAATGTGAATGTGCTGCATTTGTTTTCAATACTGTATGAAAAAAAATCAAATTTAGAAACTACAGCTCATTAAAATAAAAATGAAATTTTTTATTTCATTTCAAAAAAATAAATAAAATAAAATTTAAAAATGACAATAAATTTTGTCTCAGTAAATTATAGAACAGGCAAGTATAAAAATGATAAAGCTCAAAGAACAAAATGAACAAATTTTTTCTTAATTGGAGTACTCAGAATATTGCTCTTAATTTTTGCATTTTGTCAAAAATGAAGTTATTTGAACTTGTGAATCATAGAACAAGCTTCCAGAAGAAATGAAGAATTGACATCACACAGAGTATGTGTGTGCTGGATATTTTTACTTGACAAAATACTTCAAGTCCTTAGTTGTGCCATAAAAGTAGTAGAAAAATCCTATAAATTTGAGAAAATAATTTCTTTCTCATTCTTAGATAATGTTGTATATATAGAAGATTTCAAAAGAATCAATAAACTATTATGAAAACTGAATTTAGTAACATGGCTGGATGCAAAATCATTTGTATCTCTATACTCCACAAATGTTTAGAAAATGAAACTGAACAAACTAAAGAACGGGAATGTGCAATGTTACTAGGACAGAAGGAAGAGCTAAAATAAAATCTTATAATTAGATATTTAGTCTAATGGACAAAATGTGACCTGAAAACAAGAAATCCACTGAAAGAATTCAGATAAAAATATATCCTTTAATGAAATATATCATTAGCAAAGCCAAGACTAAAATGATAAACAGTTAAGCTCTTGATAAAGCTAATGCTAATTTCTTGCTTTTAATGCATTTTCCTACACTATTTTAGCTTGTGGTTGTGTGCCTACTTTCTCAACTTCAAGTTTTATTTCCTAGTGTACTATTTTGCTTCTCTCTCCTGTTTTATTGGTTATAGCTCTGAAACTCTCAATTTGATCTTTGCTTTTTTCCCATATTATAGTATGTTTTCATTCAATGCGCAATATTATTCAATAAATATTTATTCTATAAACTAATGATTCTGTAATTTAATTAAACTTTCACCCCTTCCCTGCCAGCTTAGGGTTATGTCAGACTGGATTCCCTTGAAAACCCAATGTCCCAGGAGCCAGAGTTCCTCAGTTTTCAGAAGCTTGCTTCCTACTATGCCACATCCAGGGTCATTGTACTCTGACATATTTTTCTTTCTCTTTTTTTTTTTTTTTTTTTTTTTGGATACAGGCACTGAAAATATTTTCACTGAGAAAATAAGGTTATGACAGAATGTTCTAGAAGGTGTGCCACTTCCTTTTGTAATCAATTTCCTCCATCTTATGAATTTAATATTTCCTTACTTTATAAATATCACACAAACATAATCTTGGCTAAAGAACATGCACAAGGAAAGAGCAGAGATTTAAATAAAAAAATCCATTTCCCTGCCCAAATGTATGCATCTCTCAAAACAGATCAAAGTAGTCCAGAACACTTTGCCTTTGTGAATTTTTGAAATTTTCATTTCTATCTTATTTCCATTCATTATTTGGGGAAGGAGACTAACAATGCAAAGGTAGTTAATCCTAACAAAAAATCACATAATCAATAATAATCTTTCATCCATCCCAGTTTTAGTGCACAGAAAAGTAGTGCTTACTTTCTTTTTAAGAAAGTAAGAAATGCGTGAGTGACTGCATGTAATGATGGTGGAATTCAAAATACAAATAATAGAAGGAAATTTAGAACAAGCCCCCAGCCAGATACCTTTCTTAAACAGGGAAATTTTATTCTATCCAGAAACTAGGGCAGTTTCTACAGTTCCGAACTCTGCAGTAATAAGAGAAGTTGGGAGGCTCCGGCGCCATCTGGGGCAGTTCTAGCGCAGACTGCATGGTCTTACACACCGCCCTTTCCTGGCCTCGTAATGTCTGTGTCAAAAATCAACTTTTATTTTCTGCCTACATTTTTGTTCCTCTTAGTTGTAGATGTTGCCCACAGACTCACGGCCAGTCTTCCCACTTTCGATCTGGATTTCTCCGAAAAGCCAGCTTGGATAGACACAATTGCAAAAATCTTGAATTATTGCCTTCACTTTTATTTTCCCTTTTTTGGACAACTAAGGAGACTAAGCGCCAGAACTGCCAGGTTTAATAAATTGCTGATTGTACTAACTATGATGGATTTTTTCTTTCTGACGAAACTGAAAAAATCTTCATGAGCTGGTGGAGCAAAAGCCCGGTCAGTGGCCATTGGATTCCTACCGTAGTACCCTGCACCACAACTGACCCCCAAAAGGAGTCTTCATACCTCATGAAGCCTATGTCGCCTCTGAGATATCCCTGCATGCGCCTCACCAGCTTTAGGGGAAGAGGGCAGGAGGATTCGTTCAATAAGCTCTGCAAGTGATTCTAATAGCTCACAAGCTTTAAAATGAAGTGCGCAGAGTGAATAGATGTAAAATGACTACACAAAGCCACTAGTTTTAAGTGAATATGATTTTTTTCCCTTTAGGAAAAAACCACGAATTTCTCTTGTATTTTTCCTTTGAACAGTAGCTTTCAATAGAAGTTACTGCTTGAGATCTCTGACACCCACCTAACTAGCAGAGGGAGCCCTCATTGGAGCTGGCAGACTGCGTCCTCAGATTCTAGAACTCTTAGCAACGGCCCAATGAGGAAAACAAAGCTGCAGTTGTTCTTGGGCTGGAACCTGAAGGGAAAGCATCACTAATTCTTCTTCTTTTGGACTCTGAACAAGAACATTATTTTTTAAAAGAGTAACCATTATCAGTCAGAAAGATGCTTAATACCATTTGCAGAAATTTGGTCTTAGCCCTGAAAACTCAAGATCGATCTTCTTTCCTGCCAGCCTCTCTGAGTCCCAGAAGCAGTGATCAATATAAATCAGTTTGTCATCTGAAATACAGTAGTACAGTTTCTTTGTAGGATTTAAATTCCAAGACGTCTGTCTGTTTTTGATGTTACAGATGAAAACATGTAAGTGAGGGCCGGCCAAATAGCTCAGCAGATTAAAGGACCCGCAAGCAGGTGCAGGGGCCAGGGATTCAAATCCAGGGCCTGTAGTGTCATCCCCATCCCCAGAATGAGCTGAGATGGCAATTGAGATGAGGTGTGGTGGGGTGTGTCTGTAATCCCAGCTCTTAGGAGGCTGTAAACAGGCAGATCACTATGAGTCTGATTTAGCAATGAGACCCTGAACACCCTGTAGAACCTTCCCTAAAAAAAAAAAAAAAAAAAAAAAAAAATTTAAAAAAGTTTTTTAAAAAGTAAGTGAATTAGATCCTTGGCCAGCACATTTCTGAGTTTTCTGAGTGTCAAACATTGCCTGGATTCTTTACCCTCTGTTGTTGAGGGATATACTAGAGTTCTCTTGTATGATCAGAAGTTGTTAGTCACTTCTAGTCCCTGGGACAGAATATCTGACATCTACAACTTAAAGGAGGGGAGGTTACTTTACCATATAATGCCAGGGTATGCAGTCCACGGTTGGCTAGCTCCAGGGCAGAACTGGCATGGTGGCAGGACCCGGCAGAGGGATACGCATGGTGGCCAAGATGCAGAGGTAAGGGAGAAGGCACACTGACCCATCCAGGCCACCCTGCCACCAGGGATCCACTCTTCCAACCAGGCCACACCTTCTAATAGCATATTCAGCTGTGAAGTAGTCATTGGGTGATTTCACCCATGACCGCAATGCCATATCTTAATCTCCTCCAAAGGTCCAAGCTCTGATCCCCTTTATGGGATATTTTAGGTCTAAAAGATAATAAAATCTATTCAGATAAAAATCTTATATCATCATGTTCAAATGTCCTGCTGCTACAGAAATTTAGTATGCCTCCATCTGTCAGCTTTGCTCATTTTTCATCTTGCATGTTGGACTATTTCTCATGCATTTTCTTTTTCTGATTATTTTTAGAAATGCCTCTTTTATAAAAAAAAAAAAACTTGTGTTTTGAGCAATCATTGTCTCTTTTTGAGAATGTTATTGCTGACTACTTTATTTTTTCATCTAACTTCCTTACTCCTTTCCTGCTCTGTAAACTTGAAATTTATGTTAAGAATCTAAAGTCTTAAAATCTTTGGCTACTACTCTTACTGTGTGAAATGGAAATTCATGCCGACTCTAAAGTCTTAAAATCCTCAGATACTATTTATGTAAATGAAACTATAAAAGATGAGAAAATAAAACAGTGTTCTATGAGTGCAAAGTTTGTTGTTTTGCTTGTTCTTGGTCACTTCTTCACTCACATGAATATGTGAAAGAGACTGGTCTTTGCTTCTTAGGATAAATTAGCCTGTTGATAATCAAGTAAAATGCTTCTACTCCTTTGTTCTTAAAATGCATTTTCACCCAGTAGCTAAGGTTGTTAATTTGAATACAGATATAATGATGACAGAGCTGTTAATGATTCTTGTATTGCATACCAAGACAGTAAGTCTCAATTCTTTGACCTAATGACAAGGTATATGTTTTGCATCTTGATCATATTTATTTTCACTCTTAGTTATGGCTCTTCAAGGCCTACTGCTTACTTACAGTCACACACACACACACACACACACACACACACATCTTTTCTCCCCATTTACACTCTAAAGTCTAGTTGGTGCGCTTTCTTAAATGTTGCCTCTACTTACAAATTTCAGTTCAGGTCTGCCTGAAGAAATCTTTTCATGCTACTTAAAACTGCCTGGATGAAGAATATGTGAGTGGAAAGTTGGTTTTCTGTCCAGTTAAATGGCATCAGTATTATACTGGAGGAGAGTGAGAATTCCGTTAGGAGACAGTGCTGAATTCAGTTCCATGTATTCAAGAGACTCCCAGCAAAGATGTCCAGCAAGTACTGAACGTATTTGCATAAAGTAGGGTCAGGTACTGCTCTAGAAGTTATCAATGAATTGGAAAGTAGCAACCCAAGGGCCACTTTAGGTTTCCAAATATGTAAGCCCCTGAGTAAATTCATACAAGTCATTTGAGAGCAGGAGAGTGGTAGATCAAGGATCAGGTGATGAAAAAGAACCTCAATAGCACTAGCTTAGAGGTGCATGGCATCCAGAATATCCCACGGTTTAATACATTGAACTTTCATTGCCCCCTTCACAGGAGATTGAGTCCGAACAGTGACACAGGGCACAGGCTCCTCCTAACTGGAAATGTGACTACCTTCAGAAAATGTCTTTGGGGTTAGAAGGGCCAGAGAGTGAAATTTTGCATGTGAGAGAGGGCTAGCTTTCCAGCACTGTGACAAAGTCCCTGGGAGATACAACTTCAAGGAAGAAAAGTTTATTTGGGGTCATGGTTTCAGAGGGTGTGGTCCATGGCTGGCTGGTTCCATTGCTGCAAGTCTGAATGAGGAAGAATGTCAAAGGGGAGAGGGTGGGAGGGGCACAGCTGCTCACCTCAGAGCAGCCAGGAAGCAGAGACAGAGTGAAAGAACCAGGGGAAAACATAGTATTTAAAGACACGACTCTCGGCAACCTCTGTCATCCAATTAAGCCCCACCTTCTCAATTTCCTCCATCCACCAATAGTGTCATCACATTATGAATCCACTGATGAAATGGGGCTTCCAAAATCCCATTTGCCAGCTGATGCCCTTCTTGGAGATGTAACACAATGTCTGTGATGAAGCAAATATTAATGTTTGTCTCCTTCATCTATATTCAAGTGACTAGAATAAAAACAGTAGCCCGAACCACCAGGGACCAGAAAACTGTTTAGTGAAGATCTGGAAAGAAGAAAAGAAGCAAGAAATTTGGTGAGCATTACCATGCACTATTTCAGCAATCAACCACTTTGGTATGACAGAGAAAGAAAAAAGATAATGGAGAGGTGACTTCTGGGACATTTTTAAAGAAGGCAATTTGCAAACTGAACCTCGAAATCTGAGTGCTGTGGGGTGTCACTCCCTGCCTCGAGAACAGAGTCTTATCAAAGGCCAACCTCATCGCTCAGAGCCCTGCACAGTAAGGTTGATGCCGCTGCTAAGGGAAATACAGCCAGTAAGGAGGGAGTGGAGCAGTCTTCCTATTGAGAACTTTGAAAAGCTACTTTTCAAAGAGATTCTTGATACTTCATCTTAAGAGTATTTCCAGGCAATTCTGTGAACAGTGAGATAGGAAAGAAAAGAATTTTGTGCATTCTTATTTTGTTAGTTTCCTCTTTCATAGGCTTACTATAGCCTACTTCATATACAGAACTGAACATAATTACACATATAATACCCTGAAATACCTCTGCCAGCCATTCTCATTAGGGGATACTTCCATATTTCATTTTTAATCTTGTCCTCTCTTACTTTAACTCTTTCAGATTCAATGAGGAAGTTGTCTATTTATATGGGAGTCTCCAAAAACTTTTTTTTTTCTTCCAGAACTGGGGATTGACCTCAGGCCCTTGTGCTTGCAAGGGAAGTGTTTACTCTGCTGAGCAATTTCCCAGGCTCACCAAAAACTTTCTTATTACAGTGCCTTAAAAATGATCACCTTTGGGCTAGGGAGATGGCTCAGTGGAATAAGCGCTTCCCTGGCAAGTGCAAGGGCCTGAGTTCAATTCCCGGTTCTGCAAACCAAAAAAATAAAATACAAAACAAGATCACTTTGCCAAAATGTGAACTTTTATTGCAAATATTTTTAATTTTTTTCTTTGAATAATTGAAAAATATATATATTTTAAATTTTTACAGAAGGGTCTATAGCATGTTCAGGGTCTCACCACTAGATCGGACTCTTAGAGTTCCTCATATTTACAGCCTCCCAAGAGCTGGGATTACAGGCATGCACCACCATGCCCAGTCTCAATTGCCTGGTGTGGCCCAGGGGTGGGGCCTTAAAATTTTTAAGGCGATAAAGAGCTCATAAAGGGCAAACAAGAACAATATTTTTTATTCAATTAAGAAGGAACAACAAGATGTGATCCACAGCACTATTAGGGATAATTGAGAGTATAATTATTCTGGAGAATTTTAGATTTAAATTGTCAGTTCACTGCACATATTATTAAAATACCTGCCAATCTTTTTCCAAAGATGTCAAAATCAACGGCAAAAATAATTTCTGATTAATTTATTTAAGAAGCTGTCTATTTCATAAATACCACATGCCGCAGTACATATTCTGATTTGTGGGCTGTATATATTTCAACAGTTTCCAAAAGACTGAGTCAAATGTCATTTTTAATTAGTTCTAATTTATAAGTCTTTTTCTTGTTTTCTATTGTATGCCTTTAAGATGACAGAAAATGAGAACTTAATATTCCTGATTTTAAAGTGAAATGTGAAATAAATCATGGTTCTGGTAGTTTGTAGATGAATTTCCAACACAAGATATGAGGGAACTTTATAAGGATTTCCCAGCAGTAGAAAAGTAACTTAAGAGACTTCAATGAAAGTATTGCAAATACAGACTAAGATTTAATTACACAAGCATATTGCAGACAACCACATACTTAATCTCAGTTCTGCTAGTGTTTTGATGCCACTTGAGAATGTTCATTCTTTGAACCATCCACAAAAATGAAAAGCTACATGGTCCCAGGTCGATGCTGTTTATGCCACTCACCTGGAGGAAACACAAAAATTGAGAAGTAATCCAAATATTCTACAGCCCCTTAGGAAGCCACTGCCAAAGAAGAAAGAGCGCCACCTAGTGAGTACGTTGAGGAATCTGTCCTACCAGTCGTTTGCTACCTTTCAATGGGCCAGTGGAGCTAAATACTGGATGCATATTTTTTTCAAGCTACTCATGCTAATCTTTTATCTCTTTGAAATTTTCCCAGCAGCATTTCCACTGGTTCATTCACTTACACTCAATGTCCTATGACTTCAATGTCAAAGAACTTTCTTCATGACAGTTAAAATACAGTTTCAGCTGGGCAGGGTGGTGTGTTTCGTAGTCCCAGCGCTCGGGAGGCTGAGGCAGGAGGGAAGCAGCGAGTTCGAGGCCAGCCTGCACTCCATAGTGAGTTCAAGACTGGCCTGTACTACCCAGTGAGACTCTCTCAAGTGAGAAAGAAATACATTTTTGAAGACAGAGTTCAACAGTTGGCTCCTCACTACCATTTCTTCAACTGTCCTTTTCCTTCAGTTAATTTACTTATGTGGCGTTTATGCTTCTATCACATGATTTACTGTTCCTCTCTAACCTGGTGGGTATATGTGTCACATGTCATCCTATTACTATGCTTACATGTATATACTTAAATCTATTCCATTCAACTTTCTGCCATGTGGTAAGTGATTGACTTTTGTTGCATGAATCAAAAGGTGAATTACTTAAAAGATAATTGCTATTTGTAATCCTATTAACCCTTACCCTGCCTAAGCTACTCAGATCTTAGCATATATTTTGGCAGTAGTATTGAAGACTCTGATGGCGTTTTTCCATTATATCTTTAAATTGGTAACCTAGCTGATTCTGTGAAATTTATTCTATTATGAATTTCTTTTAGATTAAAATACAGAAGTAGTCTGCCATGCCGGCCCCATCCCCAGGGCTTGCTGAGACAGTGATTAAGATTGTGCGTAGTAGCACATGCCTGTAATCCCAGCACTTGGGAGGCTGTGAACAGGAGGATCACTATGAGTCCAGTCTACACAGTGAGACCCTGTAGGCCCTGTCCTAAAATAAAACTTAAAAAAATACAGAAATAACAACTCACAATGTCAACCTTTGATTACTTTAAAAAGTAAAAAGTATACAAGATACTCATTGGATATTTATAAATGAGTTCATGAGCTGATGTTGCTAAAAACTCTATTGATATAAGGTGCTACATTGGAAAGGCAGAAAACTGGAAGGTGCACACTAATAGACTAGAGAAGCCCTAGAAAGCTCTGTGCTCTGTCCCACAGGTGGCCCTTTTCTCCTCACACCAGAGTTACACCATGATGCACACAAACTTCAGTAGAAGGAACAAGAACCAAGAAGACCAGTGAGTGAAAGAAAGCCTTATGAGCACAGCTCAAATGAGATTTAAACAGCTGGTTGGGGCCCGGGTTCTCAAGGAGAAGTCATAGGACTGGAATCAGGGAAGCTTGCTGTCAGAGCAGGCTGGGGGCTTCCAGGAAAGGCCCAGAAGAGGTGGATGAAGATGGATCTTAGTGTGGAAATGAAGCCATGGGGAGGATGTCCAGGTAAGCAGGCAACAGATTAAGAACTCAGGTGAGAAATCCAGGGTGCACTTCAGTAGGGTGGAAACTTTAGAGGAGCAATAGAGGGATCTGAACTGGAACTAGGAAGTGATGCTCAAGTTAAGCCCCAGAGCTCCTCCAAAAGTACCACAGCCATCCTCAGCAATAGTGAGGTCCCCAGCTCCTCCAGTGATGAGGAAAAGCTGAGTTTCCACCAGGAAAGCCAGCGTGGCAAGCTTCATGAAGCTGAGCAGGGCACCACCTTCCCCTCCTGTGCCAGGAAATGATGCTCAACATGTGGACCCAAGCTCCTCTAGAGTTCACCAGTAAAGCCAGCATGACAAAGTTCTCCAGAAGAACAGCCAAGAAAACTAGCAGCTTCCAACAGCTTCTCCATATCACCTCCTTAGCAGCATTTTGGCAGTTCCTACTGTTCTGCTTTTATGCTGCTGGAAGCAGTCCTCAGGTGGGCCTCCCATACCCAGCACCACACTAGTTTAATTCAAGTGAATGTAATCAGTTGGCCACCAGTTAGAAGTCCACTATACCATCACCAATATTCTTTTTCTTTTCTTAAATGTATATAGTACAGGGTCTACAGGTTCTCATTATGTAGATTGGACTCATAGTGATTCTCCTGTTTTCAGCTTCCCAAGCGCTGGGATTATAGGCATGTGCCACCATGTCCAGTCTCAGTCACTGTCTCAGTATACCCCAGGGGCGAGGCCAGCAAAGCATGCCAAGGATCAAACCCTGGCCACTGCACTCTGCCTAAGCAGGTGCTTTAGTCTGTTGAGCTATCTGGCTAGCCCACTGCAATATTCTTGTCAAAGAAGGAAGCTATCTTATATTTAGAGCACCTTAGACTTCAGAGCAAAACAAAGTGGCAAATGCAACAATCTTGTGCTGGTATTTCTCACACTCAGCTACATAAAACTCTAAAATCTCTGATAGCTAAGCTGTGCCCCTCACCAGCTAACTCAGAATTTTTCTAAGGTTGAGACCTAAACTTCAGAATTTTCCAAAAGCAGCTATTGGTACAGACCAATGAGGGTTGAAGAGCCCTGCTATAGTATAAGACAGCCAGGCCTAAGAACACCCTGAACTCTTTCTGAAAGAAACTAAATCCCAGCTCACAAGCAATCTGCTGCCTTCAGGCGTGGGACCAAAGGAAGACTAATCCAGCTGGAATGGCAACATCATGGTGAAATTTCCAGGATTAGGCAAAGGAGACTGCAGAGAAATCCAACCCAGGAAAATCAATGCAACACCAGGCACAGAGTACAAGGAACTGGCCTGGGACACTTTTAGAAACTACTAACTAAGCCCAGCTGAGGATCAGACCCAGGAGAAAGATTCATGACCATCAGTCTCCACAACAGAAGAATATGGAGGAAGCAGTGGACCTTCACTTTCAAATAAAAATTCCTGCATGTTGTGCATTTTCTGTGTCTTCATTCTTCCTGGAGAGAAAGGAAGGATGGGTATTGGAGTATTTTTTTACTAGAAAGACTAGAAAGTCTGTTTGCTCCTGGTTTTGGTTTGTTTGTTTGTTTAACTTGAAATTTATGGGTGGAAAAGTAGGTGCTGTAGTAAAAGGCTAAAAAAACCTAGAGAAATGAGCATCTCAGTGAAAGGAAATTTTCACTGCTCATGGAATATAAAAAGTTATTTTCCTCTAGGCTCTTACTTGACTAGTTGAAGGGCTGTCTAAAGAAACTTACGAGTTAGAAGAAAAACTGTTTGAATGCAGCATTTAAATATTTATAAATTTTAAATTACACAAAATTGGAAAAATTCAAACAGCACCACACCGTTCCCTCATCTTTATTATTTTGTTTTTAAAAGAATCTATTTTAAAACGTGGATGCAAGATTTTTTGAACACGTAAATATTTATAATCAATTTTGCTTATGGAATTTTCCATCCTATTGTGTCTGATTTGTTCTGAACATTAAGGCACTTTCAGTATTGCATACAAATAACTGCACACATATGCATTTATAAGAACCAAGTGATTACAGTCTTTTTAAATGTAGCATTCCCCATCTGAACTTCTATACATAAAAACCATTGTCATTAATACATGTTTGTGGTACATAATGCTTACAATTACGGGGCAGGGAGTGGAACAAGCTTATCACAGACCCTAATTCCTTTTTCTTTCTTCTTTCATTTTCATCCCCCATGCTTTACCTTCCCCCTTGCTCCTTTGAACTTTTAGTTCACTTCCCATTTTCTTGCATTGACTTATTAAATGACAATGTTTTGGAAATCTGCTTTCCTGTGTGTCAGGAACAGATATCTTTTTTTCTTAATTTGATAAAAATGCCACTCCCCTACACTGGAAGGAGAAGAAATAATCTATAAATATATGTATCCTTGTGAATTCACAAGCTTAAGTCAGCTTATAAGTCAAACCCACAGGACAGCTATTGCATGAATCCACTTATCTGAAAAGCATACCAAATTGCCTCATACTGCTAGATGTCAGGATAGTATTTAACTTTGAGAAGGGGACAAGTTTGGGTTCTGTAGTGTTGATGATACTGTGTTGATGGGGAGATAGCTTAGCAGTCTACCTGCATGCAAGCATGAGGACCCAGGTTTAATCCCTGGTTTATTGCATGCAATCCCAGTCCCAGAACCCTCGATGCACTGAGCCAGCCACTGAAACCCAGAATAGTGTTGCATACCTGTAAGCCCAGTGCTGGGGAGGCTGAGACAGGAGGATCACTATGAGTCTGAGCTGCAGTATATTATGATTACTATTACAGGTCAGGGAGTGGCATAGTGAGACTCTGTACCAAATAAATAAATAAGTAAATAAATAAATTTAAATTTTAAAAAAAGTTCTGATTCTGGGCCTGAGTGTGGTCAGTTCTTTAAAAATTGAATATTATATACATACCTAGCAGTGCAAATTTCTCTATGTATGAAACCCTTTATTTTTTAAGAGATCATAAGCAAATAATTAAAAGAGAAAAAAATTCAAGTGGTGCAGAGTTTCACTTAACAAACTAATATGAATTTCACAGTATTTGTTATCATATATAGTATTGTTTTCTAACCAGTTATTCATATTACCAGATATATGCGTGTAAATTTGGAAAAAGGAAGAAAAAAAAGTGTATAAGAAATTAAGAGGAGGAAAAGTACTAACAGTTGAAAAATGGAGACAAAAAAATTAAGTATTATCTGCTCCTTTGCATAGAGCAGCAGAAGTGCACAGTACAGTTGTCCAAACCATCCTGCTTACCTACATACATATATCTCTTTCCCCCACTCCCTCTCCTGTCCTCCTCCTCAATTTAGTTACTCTTCCCTTTTGAATAAGTTCATTCCCTATTCCCAGTATCTACTGTACTGTTCAGATTCCATTTTTCTCTTTCAGGTTCTCACACTAAAGAGACAATACGATGTTTGCACATAAGTCTTACTTACTTGACTCTAGAGTATGTTCTCTAGTTGTATCCATTTACCAAAAGAAAGACTTAAATTTCTACTTTATAGATGACTAATAGTCCACTGTGTGAAAATACCACATCTTCTTTATCCACTCTTCAGCTGATGGGCATCTGTGTTGTTTACAAGATTTAGCTATGACAAATTGTGCTGCTGTAGACTTGCATGTACATACATCACTGCGGTATGAGGTTTTCAGTTTTTCTGGAAAAATGCCAGGGAGAAGAATAGCTGGCTTGAATGGAATCTTCAATCCTAGCTATTTAAGGAATCTCCACACTGATTTCCATAGTGGTTGTGCTGGTCTGCACTCCCACCAACAGTGGAGAAGGGTTCCTTTTTCTACACAGCTCCCTAGCATCTGTTATTGGCTGACTTCTTGATGTTAGCTATTCTCTCTGGGGTGAGACAGAATCTCGGTGTTGTTTTAATTCACATATCTTGAATGATCAATGATTTTTAACATTTTTTCATATATTTAATTTGCCATTTATATTTCTTCCTCTGAGAAATATATGTTCATCTCAGATGTTCACTTTTGGGTTGAGACTTTGATAAGTTTGAAGCATTTATCCTGAAGTGGATGCCACTTGAACATATACTCATAAGTGAAATAAACCAGACACACATGTGTAAATATTGTATAGTCTCCCTAGTATAACAAGCGAAAAGCAGAAATACAAAAGGAAACGTACAACAAGTAAAATCAATTGAGTCGGATAAGGCAAAGTGAATGGCATATGCTGCAGGATACTAATTAGCTTTTCTTCTGGATGGTTAACAACCCAAGATCACAAGTCAGAGTTGGGGAAATAGAAGAGCCACAAGGCCAGCCAACATTTTGGACCTAGCCTTTCAAGGTCAGCGAAGACTCAGGACATAGGAGAACCTGTACTGCAACATCATGAAACTCAGGTGAGCTCCAAATTTTCTGAACAAGGAGATTATGGAGCCACAGAGAAAAGAGATTGAAGTTCTAAAGTGTGCCTGGGGAGAGTCACATGAAGAGAAAACTTTCTCTCAAGCTCTCACAGAGAGCAATCTGGTCAAGCATTGGCCGTGACTCATCCACATGGATGACACAGACAAAGGAACTACAGAATAATGTACAGGACTACAAGATAAACCCTGAGAGGACTTCACTGACCACATAGGAAATA
>PVKA01019539.1:0-41801 GCA_004027165.1 Ctenomys sociabilis | reverse complement strand
AATGGTGCTGGAAAACATGGCTTTCTACATGCCGAAAACTAAAACTTGACCCAGCTCTATCACCATGCACTAAGTTAAAGTCAAAATGGATTAAAGATCTAAACATTAAAACAGAAACACTCAATCTCCTGGAAGAGAAAGTAGGAGGAACTCTTGAAGACACAGGGGTAGGTAAAGAGTTCATGAACAAACATATATTTGCACGGGAAGCACTTGAAAGAATTAACAACTGGATCAACTCTTCTTAAGGAGCATCTGCATGTCAAAAGAAATTGTCAACAGAGTGAAAAGACAACCCACAAATTTTGAAAAAATCCTAACTAATAAGCAATCAGACAGAGGTCTACTGTCTAGACTATATAAAGAACTATGATATAATAGGGCCCTCAAATTTAAAGACCCAATTCAGAAATGGGCATCTGAGATGAATACACACTTCTCAGAGGGCGAAATTAAAGAAGCGAATAAATACATGAAAAAATGCTCCACATCACTAGTCATCTGTGAAATGCAAATAAAAACAACACTGAGATACCATCTCACTCCAGAAAGAATGGCTATCATAAGGAAATCAACGAACAACAAATGTTGGAGAGGTTGTGGGGGAAAGGGGAACACTTCTCCACTGCTGGTGGGAATGTAGACTGGTACAACCATTGTGAAGGTCAGTGTGGAGACTCCTCAAAAGAGTAGGACTAGAAATCCCATTCAAGCCGGCTATCCCCCTACTGAGAATTTTCCCAAAGGAACTGGTTTGGTGTTTTGAGACAGGGCCTTGCTATGTGTTTAGGCTGGCCTTGAGCTCACTATGTACTGCAGGCTGGCCCCAAACTCACAGTAATCCTCCTACCTCAGCCTTGCAAGTGCTGGGATTATAGGTCTGTGCCACATGCCTGGTTGTCTATATTTCATGTTATTGATTAGAAGAAGCCTTTTGTCTTGCTCTGGGGGAGAGGGCAGCTCAGCCCATCCTGGGGGTGGGGCTGGAGTCTCTCGTGGTGCTGGGGATTAAACTGAGGTCCCTGCATGCTGGCCGAAGCTTGCCTAAACAGGCGCTTTAGACACTGAGCTATCTTACCTGCTGTCCTATTTTAAAGAACTTTCTTTAGCAATTTCTGTAAGATAAGTCTAATGTAAGGAATTCCTTCTGCTTTTTTTTTTTTTTTTTTTTGTATTTTAGGGAAGGACCTACAGAGTGTTCAGGGTCTCACTACTAGATTAGACTTGTAGTGATCTGCCTGTTTACAGCCTCCCAAAAGCTGGGATTACAGGCATGTGCCACCATGCCCAGTCTCAATTGCTGTCTCAGCGTGCCCTGACACTACATGCCCAGGATCAAATCCCCAGCCCCTGTGCTTCAGCTTTTTTATCTGAGAAGGTTTTTATTTCTCCTTTTTCTGGAAAGTGGCTTTGCTGGGTTAGGTGGTTTTAGTGATTATGCCATTCTGCTTTGTTCAGAAACTTGCTGGTCACTACATTGGACCCTTTGTCATGATGTGCTCATTGATCTCGTTTGTCTCAGAATTCTCTGTCTTCATTCTGACAGCTCATCTTGGTGTGCCCCTCACTGGGTCAATGACTGAGGCCAATTGGCAGTAGGTACACTGTATGGTGTTATTTATTTATTTTGGTCTTTTTGAGACAGGGTCTCACTATGCAGTTCAAGTGGACTTTAAGCTCACTTTGTAGCTCACACTGGTCTTGAACTCACAACAATTCTCCTGCCTCAGCCTCCCGAGTGCGGGGATTACAGGCATGCACCACTATGCCCGGCAGTATGGCATTATTTTATGTTTTTTGTGCAGGGTCTCACTACACAGCTGGAACTCATACTGACCCTCCTGTTTACAGCCTCCCAGCACTGGGATTACAGGCATGTGCCATCATATCAGGATTTGGTTGCCGGCTCTGCGCTACAAGGGTGGGGCTGGTGTGGCATGTGGTATGGGGGATCGAACCCTGGCCTCCGTTCTTGCCTAAGCAGGGACTAAGTCCACTGAGCTATCTTGCCAGCTCTGGACACTATTTCATTGTTTATTATTTTTTTTCCATTTCCAGTTTTTATTTTAAGCATGACATTACTTAAAATGAGTCAGTGTGTACTGCAGTCATTTTCTAGCTTCCTACCATTTACTCAAAGAGCCTTTGAGCTGGATCTTATGTAAGGAAAAAAATGAAGGAGCTGCTTTGCTGAATTTCATTTAAAGGAACTGTTACATACAGGCTTGATCTGAATAGCGACATCACTTGTGGTCTACAGGACCTACAAACACACTTTCAGGTCGACTGAATCTGGTCCCAAGGGCTTTATGGGTTCCCCATTTCCACTGCCCCCTTCCTTCTGTGCTCCGGCCACAGTGACTTCTTTCCTGGCCCTTGAACTTGCCAAACACACTTCCTTCTCCCAGTCTTTGCCTTAGTCCATCTGTAACTCTTCCCTGATGGCCACAGGCCTGGCTCCTTTTCCTTTAGTTCTCTGCTGCAGTCACTCTTGGAAGTTGTTCTTGGCTATCCTAAAGTAATACTTCTTGCTTTTGTTCCTTTACCTGGCTTTTTTTTTTTTTTTTTTTTTTTTTTTATTCAGAGCATTTTAAAGCATATTCATCCCTTCTGTGAGAATACAAACCCCAGCAGGGCAAGGAGCACGGGGTTGTCCTCCCAGCCTGTGCTTGCCAGGGTTCAGTCTGAACGCCAGCAGTGATTGGCAAATATGTGAATAAATAAATGCGGTTCTTCGGGACAGTGCACGCCGTTTTTCTTCCTTCTTGTGTGCCTCCTTCCTCCCTCCTCCTTTCAGCCCACTGGCCAGGTCTGAGTCAGGCGCTCCAGATTGTGCATGTGAGCACATGTGTTGCCAGCTGCGCAGTACCGCTTAGGCTGTCTGTGGCCCTAGGCTGGGGCAGGCCAGGTCGGCAATACCAGGAAGGTAGAAGCGAAAGCAGAAAGGGGACAGCACGCACAAGAGGGTAAGTTTGTGAGCGGAGGCAGCCGGCCTTCTCCAGAGCCCGCTCTGTACAGCGGGGGTTCTTGCCACGGGCCGCCCCGGGCCCGGGAATCTCCCGGCGCACCGCCAGCGTCCAGGCCCGCCGCGGCCTGGCCCGGCCCCTGGATACTATTTTAAATGCAAAATTTAGATCTAGTATATTTCTAGGACTGTTCGAGGATGACGCTGGGAAGCACGATCAGTTCTCATAACTGGCTGCAAAACTTAAGGAGCCATGGCCCTCCTGGAGCCAGCTGTGAGTTAAGCGCAGCTCAACCAGACAATGGTGTTTTTCCTTACTTTTGAGAGCCAGAGTTGTCACCTCAAGGACATTGCTGCCCAGTCTCAATGACTGAGTCTCCCTCCATGGTATAGGATTGTACACTTATTAGTTCCTATAAGAGTAAATTCTGCCTACATTAGTGACCAAGACATGTGTAACCAACTAGAGAATGTAACCTGCCATTTGTACTTCTTTCTGAAAACCTATATAAGGGATTGGTAACCTAAACATGGGGCTGATGTTTGGAGCTGAGATTCCCAGTAGCCCATTAGCAAAATAAAGCCACCTTCGGAAGCTCCTCTGCTGCTATTGTCTTTTATGTGGTTGGCTTCTGAATTCTGTAGGAAGGGAAGCTTTTTACTTTGCCTTCAAGTGCTGAAAACCTAAGACTTCTAAGCACTGAACCAACTAAGTAAGTCCCTAAGTGGCTCCAGGGGACTCCACCAGGACTTCTGTTCCCAGCAGGCTGTGGTGACTGAGGCTCTCTGCGCTCACAGACAGTGTGCTTCCTTCCCCCTTTCCCTCTGTCCCTCACGTCCACCCCCCTACTTCCTCTTAATTTGCCCAAGCCCTGAGTTAGCACCCAGGGAAAGTAGTGGTGAGGAAGGAAAAGGAGGAGAAAAATGGAGAAAAGCATTTGCTTCTCATAGAGATCTCCTTGAGAACAAACAGGGGCTCTTCTCAGGAACCAGCGAAAAAGAAGATTGTAACTAAAATGGAAAAGGAAAGGACGATGAATACGAAAGCGGGAGCAGCATTTCCTGTGCCTGATCTCAGTGGCTCCAGCGATGCCACCCTCTCACGAGGGCTCTGCTGCCACCTCCTCCGCCCTACCTCTCCCCGTGGGGCACCACCCTGCAAGGCACAGCAGCCTCTGCGTCCTCAGTGCACGCGTGCAGGTCAGAGCATACCTGGTCTTGTCTTCGAAATTCTGCTTCATCACATTACAGCGCTGTTCCATTTCATTGCAGACCTGGAAACAAGAACAATGCTTAGATGGCAGCTGAGGACCTTAGCACCTCCGAGCTGCGCACCATAGGACCTCTTCATCCACAGGGCCCTCCCACTCCCCTGTGTGGTTTCTGTTGCCAGAGTGACATTAGTACTGGAGGAATGGAATCGGTTTTCCTTGCCCTTTGTGATTTTGAACCAAATGAGTTCATAGTGCTGGATATGGAAGCCACATCTTTGGTTTTCATGGCTAGGTGGCCTCCTGTGCCAGACTGCATCTCCCCCCCCCCCCCCCCCCGTGTGTGTGTTAGTGTGTGTGTGTGTGTGTGTGTGTCTGTCTGTCTCTCTCTGTGTTTCTTGTCTTTTTGAGATAGGGTCTCTCCATACAGTTCAGGTTGGCCCTAGGCTCACTTTGTAGCCCAGGCTGGTCACTAACACAATGATGCTCTTACCTCAGCCTCCCTAGCGCCAGAGAGTGTTTCTGAGCATGACTCCAGCCAGCCTTCAGCTGGACCTGCTTGAGGTGAGAAAGGAGCCCTGCTGGACCACACGGTCTAAAGCCAACCTTAGAGAAGTGCTCCATACCCAGAACGCACAACAGTGTGCACAGTAGCCAGATGAAGACTGTTGACACTTAGCAATAACAAGTGGCTTTTGAGCCACACTGAAAGAAAACCCTCACTGGGGAAATTAGCAAGAGTCTGGTGACCTCTGAAGTTTATTGTCATCACTGAGGCCTGATAGGGAGTGACCAGCCACCTGGAGAAGGTGTGTGGAGAAGACAATGCTACTGCCCACCCCGAGACACCTAGAGGATGCCCAGGTGTGAGAACTGCAGTCACAAATGAGGACACGGTCAGAAACAGCCCATATGCATGGTTCTGCCACCTAGACCCTGGGTTCATGGGAGGAAGGGGACCAGCCTCTCGTCTAGTATATATGAGTCGACCCTACTGATAAAAAGGCAAGGATCACTCACCAACTTCCGGGCAGCCTGGTGGTCTCTGTTCATTTGTTCTATTATTGTGGTCAGTTCTGAGATCTGCTCCTCAAGGTCACGAATGACACTGGCCCTGCAGCACAAGCAGTTCTTCTGTTACCCATAGTGCTTACCTCAGGGTATCAGTCAGGTCCCCAGGACACCTGATGGTGGTGTGGTGGGAGCTGGCTATGTGTACACAGGGTAGGGGCAGCAGGGAAGGGTAGTCTTGGAGGTGCCACACTCAGCCCAGCATTAGCCAGAGGCAGGTGGGGTGGTTTGCACCCTACTCCGGAAGGAGAATCAGGACTTCACCAGACCTTTACTAGCACTGCCCGTTCTGCGGATGACCCACTGCTATTACAGATGGCAGTCAATGGAGTGGGAGAAATGGAGAGCTGGGAACATGGGGCACAGCACAGATGGTGGTGGGAGTGGGCACGGAGGGCATTCCTGAGCAGGCGGTGGTGTTTTGTCTCTGGTCTGGGACGGCCTCCTCTGCTGTAGGTGACTAGCCCCATCAGACTACACAGGAGGGGTGGTGGGTGCTTATGTGTGGTGGAACTGAGGGGACATCCCCCACCCAAGAAGCCTTGGCCCCTGGCCAACAGGGCTCCATGTTTACCTGGACACAGGGAGCTGGGCAGTTAAGGAAATGAGAGAAGGTAGGGCCAGGCAGCCAAGGTATGAGAAAGTCTAAGAATGTCTTCAGAACACGATCTGTGGGACAGTGAGCACTTGCAGCTTGTCAGGAGCCGCCAGGCAGGGCTATTATACTCTAGTGTTTGGTAACTGGGGACAGCTTTCCTTTTTTTGTTTTTCTTTCTTTCTTCCTTTAATTTGGTGGTACTTGGGATTCAACCCGGCCCTTCATGCTAAGTTACTTCCTCAGTATGGTCCAGTATGCTCCCCCTTTAATATCCAATTTCAGTGCTTTGCTAAGTCACTAAATTGCCCGGGCTGAGCTTGAATTCAGTACCCTGTTTCATCCTCCCAGAGTTCTGGGATTACAGGTGAGTACCACTGTGTCACGAGGCCAAGAGGTAGCTGTGGATAATGGCCTCACTAGGTACACAACCCCTTCTCTTTGTGTAGAAGGTGTGGGTGATCAGGAAAAGGAAACAGGCTGAATGTCCCCACCAGACAGAAGGCAGAGATGCTGGGTGGCTCCCCTGAGCCAGGTGGCGTCAGAGCAGCTCCAAGGTCTGGCCTGGTTCCTAATCTGAATCTCTTCCCAGGGGTGACCACTACTTGTGGTGTGATTGTACCCTTTCCAGACACCAACAGATGGACATGTGGGGTGTGTGTGTATGTGTGTTTGTTTGTGTGTATGTGTGTTCTGTGATGCAGGGCTTTTGAACTTTGGTTTTAGAAAACAGTTCTCATAGTGAATTAAAGCTGTAATGGGTCAACTGAGTTTTGTGCTATAATTGTGGAAAACTATTAGCTTCCCAGTATCTGCCCTAAGGAATGTGCCCTCACTCTCTGCTCAAGGCTGTTTAGTAACCAGTAACTCCCTCCCCTCCCTAATCTAATTCCTACAAACACAGTCCGATTAAGAAGTATCTTGTAAAAAGAGCTTGCTCAGCAAGCCCCCAGCAAGTTGCACATATCGTTGAACTGGGAAAAACTCTTAGTCATGTGATTTTTTTGGTTTAAAAACTCCTTGCTGGGGCCAGGGAGATAGCTCAGTAGAATAAGCTCTCGCCTGGTAAGTGCAAGGTCCTGAGTTCAATCCCTGGTTCTGGCAGAAAAAAAAACCAAACCAAACCAAACAAAACAAAAAACTGGAGACCCTTTTTAGTGCCTGGGAGATGGCTCAGTAAAATAAGTGCTTTCCTCACAAGTGCTAGGGCCTGAGTTCAATCCCCAGTTCTGACAAAAAACAAACAAACAAAAAAGCAGATATCATAAAAACTCCTTGCTGCCTGGGTTAGGGGCTGCTCAGTCTCCATCTGCCTGAGAACTGACTGATGGCCCTGTGCTCAGTAACAAAGGCTTCTTAAATTCCAGTCTGGCTTCTTATGCTGAGCTGACTCATAGCAAAAGCCTGAGGGAGGAGACACTGAGAACCACGCTATACGGCAGGTAGGGGGTGCAGGTGGGGAGGAGAAGACAGGAGTCTGGAATTAGGAGGCAGAGCTAAAGGGCATGGGCTCCACAGGGTAGGGTGAGCAAGCTAGAGCTTTGCCCCTGGATCTCTGGAAACCCGGATCTCTGGGACTTGTGCTTCAAGCTTCAGCAAGCTCAGCCCTCAGGGCAGACTGTACACAGTCTGGGGACTGCATGCCAGCCTCACCTGTGCCCCACTCAGTCTGCATTGCACAGCGCTCCATCCTGCCCCTGGAGCTAGAATGGGAACAGGCTTTGGGAAGAGCAGGATGAGCTGGAGGCACCTGCTGGGCAGGGGACCCAGGCCCTGCATGGCAGAGGAGCTAGAGGCCACACAGGCCAGCCTGGGAGGAGCTGACACAGGCCAATGGCATTACCTGGGAACACTGACTCCGTCTGCACCCTCAGGTTCCAGCTGCTTTTCCCTACTGAACATCTCATCCCCCAAGGTGACAGAGATTTGCTCTCGACTCCGAACCAGTTGGTAGCCAGGAGACACATCGATCACCTCCTGGGCACCAAAAGAAGGGCAGAATGAAGCTTGCTGGGCTCCCTTTCATCCTGAATCATAAGGCCAGATGCCCCAGCCCAGCCTGCCTGCACCCCAACAGTGCAAGCTGAGCCACCTCTGAGACCCAGCCCTGCCCTGCACCCTGCCCTGCTGCCCACCCTCCTCTCTGGTCCTGTGAACCAGAGCAGGAGGGAGGACCTGGGTGTTGCAGAAACCCCTCAGGTGCTGCAGCTTCCACTGACCCATAGCTTAGTTCTCCATGTTTCAGTGCTCTTCTGCAAAGGGCTTTGGGGCTGAACCCAGGGCTTCTCACTGGGCTGCATCCCCAGTGCCTTTTGCAGCTCTCATTCTTTGAGTCACTAGTTGCCCTGGGCTGGGCTCAGACTTGTCTCAGCCTCCCAGAGTGCTAGGAGCCCAGGTGGGGGCCACTGTGCTGGCTGCAACCTGCTTTTGTGAGGGAAACAAAAACCTGAGGAGCCACCTGGCGTGTTGTGCCAGGCAAGCTGTGGTCACAAGGTCACTAGCACCTCACCCTTGGCTCTGCTGGGACCCAACTGGCCTCCCTCCTCAGTGTGGCTCTCCAGACTCATAGCTGGAGCCCCTGGACCCTCGGGGTGCCTGGCAGCCCTGGATTCTTGCTCCCCACAGGCAGAGCACAGCTACTGTAGGGGTCAGTGGGTGTGTGTACTTGTCCTCCCAGGTCCAAGGGCAGGGATGAGGCAGGTGTCCTCCCTCTGCCTGGGCACGGTTTACTCACCTGAGGTAACTTCGGGCTCTCCTCTTGCCTTTCAGGATGGACGCTCTCTCTGCAAGACAAGGACGAGCTCCTAGTGACAGATGCGGCAGGAACAAGGACCAGGACCAGTGACGAGGAGACTTCAAGGAAAGGTGCAGCAGCACACTTGCTGTGCATGGAGGCGCAGGGCCCAGATGTAGTCCAAAATCCCTAAGGTGCCTGAAGACAGGATTTCTGAGCTACTCCTTCCCACGAGTGGGCCTTTCTGCCTGGGAAGAGCTGCTCCTTGCATCATTCCATCCAGGTGGAACCTGTTTGTTTTTTGTTTTTTTGATGCAGGGTCTCTGGCCTCGAACTCCTGATAATTAATCCTCCTGTCTCAGCCTCAGGAACAGGAAGTTTGTAGGCAATTCAACAGATATAAAAATCTCAGACTCCCCTTTTGTTTACTCTTTAGCCTAAACTACCTGCCCATAAGACCCCCACCTATAATTTCACCCCAAAGGATACAGGAAGGTTGAGTGAGTGGAACAAAACAAGGCTAGGATGAAAGACAAGCCAGGGAGCCAATTGGATTTCACGAGCCTGTGAGAAACAAGGCTTTCAACAACAGGAGCTGCAGACCAGAGGTTGACAGAATTCACTTTTGAATTCTCCCTGAGTCATCTCTTTTTCCTCCTTTCCCATCTTCAAATAGATTATCTTCTCTTATTTAAATTGCTTCTTTAGCCCTTTGCCCATGCTGGGTTTGGGTGGCCTGCTGTCCACCCGTGGATGTCACCATGCGGCACAGCATGGCCTGGTGCACAGCCTCCCAGATGTTATTCCTACAGGAAGAGCTGCTGCCTTCCTTCCATCTGTACTCTGCCCACGGACTCCTAAACCCTGAGGATTTCCAGCTCCTGGGCCCCACAAACACAGCCGGCCCTCTCCCTTTCTTCTGGCCACCCTGTTTCTTTGAATGTGTAGTTTAAACCGTGCCCTGTGACCCTCCTCATTCCACAACGTTCATGGTGGTACTCAGCAGACCTGTGAGTCCAGGTTTCCCTTCTCTGCTTTGGGGCCTTCTGGGACACTGGTAACACTTTGTCCAAAGTGGGGAGCTGTCCCTTAGTACTACTGTCACCTGACCTCTGTTCCAGCTCAGCCTTGAGGAGTCCTGACAGCGGGAACTCACGGGCTCAGGCCAGGTGGACTGAAATCTGAGATGCAGGGCTTCATGCTCAAGGCACTGTTGGGGAGGATCTGGGAGCTTCCCTCTCATCACCCAGACCACAGAGGCTTTCTCCTCCTGGCACCACTGATCCCCTTTGCTTACTGCCACAGCCACTTCCTCTTTGCATGGCTGATACTTTGTGTCAACTTGAGAAGTTTAGAAGGTTAAGGAGCCACTTGGCAGGGGCACTCTGGAAGCACCCTGCGCTGGGCAAGAGCAGGGCGCCAGATGTGTGGGTGTGAAGGACCCGCCCAGTGGAGAGCCTGCTCACAACAGGGGAGAAGAGGCCCCCTCTCCCCACTTTCGCTCGTGTTCTTTTGCTGCCTCTGCCACCTTGCACACCGCCCTGCCTTGGAGCCAGATGATTATGGACTCAAATGAGCTAAATAACCCTTTCCTTCCTTAAGTTTGGGATTCGGGTATTTTGTTTCAGCAAAGAGAGAAAAGTAACCTAGACACTGTTTCACTAAAAGGACCTTTGAGATCAAGCCAGGGTCCTTGGAAAACCGAGGCTGGCCTCTCCTGTCAGCAGCTGCGACTACCTGCCTGTTGCAGTCTGCAGGGGCTGGGGCCACCCACCCACCACAGGAACCATCTACCATGACCCCCTGAGCTCACCTCCACCACGGCCCTCCCTGTTCCACTTGTGCAGCTGTTGGCTTCTCTCGTGTCCCTGGAGGGGCTGGGATCCTGGGCCTGTCCTGTGGGGCCTGCCCCTCTGTGCCTTCCCCTCTGTGACTCCGTCAGGAGGACCCTAGACATTGGCGAGGTCGTTGTGCTGCGCCTCTGCTCAGGGCATGCCCCACCCCTTCTTCCTGTGTGTTTTTCTGAACAGCGCTTGACAGCCTGGCATGGCTTCTTCCTCCTTCCCCCTCTGCAATGTGAATTGCAGGACAGCAGATGCCTTCCTTGATTTATCCACTTCATGGCTATTTCCTTAGCACCTGAAACAGTGCCTGACAAGCACAGGTACTCAATAAATAGTTTCCAAATAAACAGAATACAAAGACCATGCAAAGACCTAAAGCTTTATACTTCTAAGCCTGTAAAATGTGAGTAAAAATTGTCACTTGTGGTGAAAACTGATGCAATCTGTAGAAAATGTTTGATGCTGGAAGGTGACAGTGGAGGTTAGGGGCCACCCCAGCTGCACTGGCCAGACAGTGCGCACCTCTCATCTGTGGGGCCTGAGGCCTGGGGAGCCCTGTGCTCGGGTGGTGCCTGGCAGCGGATCTGTTGAGCCAGCCAGGGCTACTGTCATCAAGGGAGACAGTGTTACCACAGGCCTCCACCCGTTGCTGCCTCTGCACAGAAATACTTACTTAGGGGCAGCAGCAGGTTTTCTTGGTGGTAGAGGTTGGAGGTAATTGTGTTCTTTTGAAACTGGTAACAGAGGAGTTAGCCTGAAAGTGAAAAATACGTGAGTGAAAATAAAATGCTGGAAATTAGAAAGGAGTTTCCACTCTCTCCACCAAGACATTCCCAAGGGGACCCAAAGTTGGAATCTATGTTGTGCCACTGGGGCCTTGAAGACCTCAGGCCAAGGCCTTGAACTCAGCACGCAGGAAGAGGTGGGGCCTGCCGTGTTGTGCTGGAAGCCAGGGATCACTCGCTGCAGCAACAGGGAACCCTTCAGGACTGGCCAGGCTGGTGTGCAGCCCAGGCTGGCCAGGAAGGTGCAGAAAGCTGGGGACAGCTTGCTTTGGGAGCTCTTGTGAGACAGAGAAGGCCACGAGGGAGGCCCACGCAACAGCCTGCTATCCCTTGAACAACTGGCCCACTCCTTACTTGGACCTGCGCCAGGAGGCCTTGCGAGGCAGCTGAGACGTCTTGATGAGTGGTCTCTGGCCCAGGCCCCAGGGGTCCCAGCAGGTGCAGTAGATTAGAGGGTTGCGGTACATGGCCAGGCTGGCCACCGTTTTGGCTGTCACTGAGGCAGGAAAACAATAGCAGAGAGTTGCACTGTCCCTAGAGTTAAAGCAAAAATGTTCGGTGAGCAACAGATGAGCCAGGCAAGGCCTGAGGAACAGCGGCAACTGCTGACCAGGCACAAGGCCTTGGGCAGAGCACAGCCTCATTCCTCAACCCCAGCAGACTGCTCTGGGAAGAGTTTAAAATTTCCAAACCCACTTCCTTCCATGAGCCACTGTATTTCCCTGAACCTACCTGGAAAATAAGTCTTTCTGTAATTTTTCAGGATGGTTATAATATAAACTCTACCCCAAAGAAGCCACAGTTATCAGCCAGATGGGCACATTTAATATGCCCACTGCCACACATGGGAGACACATTGAATGATGAGAACATAATAATAATTAAAGATAAATATTGACATTATTTTAAAGTGATAATATATAATTGTTTGTAAATATCCAGTGGAGCCTTAGGATGAGAGGTCAATGCCTATGGCAGGCGTGGCGAGCCTATGACACACGTACCACAGTAGGCTGTTGGCACCACTGAGAGCTCTGGAAGGTTCGCCCTTACTGGCCTCTATAAACAGATGAACTTGAGACTTATTGCTGGATGACGACTGGGCACAGCACACGAATAACAGGCACAGTTGATAACGAATACAGTCGTGTCCCAGTGTTTTTCACAACTCAGAAAGTCATGTACTATAACAATGTACCTAACAGATTTGTGTGAAATAAACTGTGAATTTTGGTGTCTGCAATTTTTCAGCACATTTGTGTGGCGCATAATTCTAACTGTATCATTTTTGTTGCCATGTCTGTCCCATGAGTCTTTAATTAACAGTTGATTTAATGGAAATTTGGTGAGGCCCAGCTGGGAAGACACTTGGGCTGTGATCTCCTGGAACAAAGTCGCTGACCACGGTCAGTGCCAGTGCGCTATGGACGGGCTCTGTGGACGGGCAGTGCTGTTGCTGGCCAGGAGAGATGAGGGCTGACGGCTTGTCTTAGTTACTTTTTTACTCATTGCTGGAACAAATACCCAACACTCAAAATGAAGGAAGGCAAGGGTTACTGGAGGTTTCGATTCATACTCCACTGGCCACAAAGCAAATGGCAGCAGCTCATAGAGGCAGAAAATAATTAAGAGCAGCGGAGCAGCAGCTGTGGCATCCACTAACCCTCTCTCTTCCTTCTAGGCTGACTGCAAAGCTCCCCCGAAGACCAGCACTTCTCCAAGGAGGTGGGGCAGGGCAGCCAGAAGCCTTCCTCAATTCCGTTATATATGCTTTTTCTGGGGTGGCCCAGGGCCTGGGGTGGAACCAGTCACATCCCAGTGCTGGCCCAGTAGTGCCCCAGGTTGGGCCCTGCCTGCCTGCAGGACCCCGGGAACAGAACTGTGGGAGCTGATTCAGCCAAGTTGATACAATGTATCAACTAACCCTTGGCTCTACAGGACGTGGAGTCAGAAGAAATGCAGGCCAGAACTCGGATTTTGGAGAGCTCTGACAACAGTCAACTGTTAATTAAATCAACTGTTAATTAAAGACTCATGGGACAGACATGGGTTCATAATCAATACAGAAATCCAAGTAGCCAATTAAAATTTGAAGATTTTTATTAGCTGAGCTCAGCAGTCATCAGCATAGACCCCTGTTTCAGAGTCTAAGTGAGCAGCCCTGATCAGAAGGCATGGCGTGTATATAAAGCAGGGAGAGAAAGACAAATATAAAACACACATACACAAAAATATATAGAAAGAGAATATGCAGTATATCTTGCTTGTTAAGCAGAATAAAATGTATAGCATGGATACTATTTGTCAAACAGATCAGCACACATCCTGCCTGTCAAACAGCTTTTTTTTCTTGCTATGCATCTGGCTACTTTTTTCATTCCTGTCTATTGTTTAAGGCCAGCAGCTTTCTCAGGGTATATTTCCTCCATATGGTTACTTATGTCACATATAGGCCTGTTTTTCCATCTCTGGGATCAGCTAAAGTTTATCATGGCAATACTTATGCTAAGAGTTTGAGTTTAGGCCATCACAATGACAATGTTTCAGAAGAAAATGACGTGACTATTACTTGAATGAATGTAGAGTGTTATACATGAAGAAATAAGATGTCCTATTGTATCTCTTGAAGCAAAATTAACATATGACCTGGTCTTGTGAAACCAAGTGGTCAGTTGTTGGTATCTCCCTTGTACAGACAAAGCAGCTCAAAAAGTTCACAGAGTGGGGAATGCCACCCTCAGAAACAGAACAGATGACCATAAATTTAAGACTGGGCATATAGTTTTCCAGGTGCCAGGCTGTCCAGTGTCTGCTAACCCCATGTGTTCAATCCAGATTCCTAGAGATTATAAACCTCACCCTTCAACACAAAGAACTCAATCCCTCCTCTGGGCCAGTGTCCATATCAGATTTCAGCCTGCCAGTGCCTGAGCTGAATTGCACCCTGCCTTTCTTCTCTAGAAGCCTATTTGTGGTGTTTCTGCACAAGAAAATGGGAGAGAAGACAATGTGGACGTGACACGCAGTGGCCTTTGCACTTGCACTGGGTGAAGAGCAGTGACCCACTTGCTGGGTGAGGTCCCCGGAGACTTGGAGGACTGCTGCGCTGCCTGGCGAAGCTTCTAGGCATGGACACATATGTGGGAGCATGCAGAGCAGGCATAGCACCCGCCCACAGCTCCTGACCCCAGTTTCCACACAGAAGGGACTCTGAGAGGTGGTGGGAAGACTTCCGGATTGCCAGGCAGCTGTGGTGATGGAGGGCAGTGACTGGAGAAGGACAAGGAACTCAGGCACCCTGAAAAAGCGGAAAGGACGGCGTGGGGGAGTCCTGCAGCCCTCCGTTCTTACTGTGGTCTTAAGGACTGTAGGAAAACAAGTTGGCACCGTTTGGAGCTTCTAAATTTGTGATGACGTTGCAGAGAATCCTGAGTTAGACAATACAGGGAGAACATTGTCAATAAGGGCTCCGAAACCGTGAAATTAAAATGTGCCCTCACTGCAGACTGAAAAATTATTCAAGCAGGAAAGCATGATGAGGAGAGGCCCATGCTTATCTCTATCAGTGTAGACATTCACGCTGGGCCACCAGAGAGCGGCAGCACCAGAAGAGTTGGGGAAGGACAGAGAGAGGGGGTGGGAGAGCTAAATCCCTCCACCGCCCCAGAGGCCAACAGCATAGATCTAAAACTGAAAAGTTGCCAGAGTGGGATAGGAGGGTAGCTTGGGGGCAGAGCACTGCCAAAAAAAAAAAAAAAAAAAAAAAAACCAATCCGAGAAATGTTAACAGAGCAAAGGCAAATTGTTTAGAAGTAGGATGTTAAAGGCCGAAAGAAAAACTAAACTGGGCATGGTGGTGCACAGCTGTAATCCCGGCACTTGGGAGGCTGAGGCAGGAGAATCGGCAGGAGGATTGCCATGAGTTCAAGGCCAGGCCAGCCTGAACAACTCAGCAAGGCCCTGTCTCAACAAACAAAACCACACACACACACACACACACACACACACACACACACACACACACACACACAAGAAATAAAGGAGTTGAGGCTTCACATTTCCCTAAGGTGCATTTCGAAGAGCAGAGCTGATAACTATGGAGGGAGGGAAAGAGGTGATGACTTTCCCTTAATGATATTTAAATGTTATCAGTGGAATACTTATACAAAATAAAAACATCAAAAATATCATGAGAATCAATATTCCACCAGAGTATAAATATGACAGGAGAGAGACCACCCAGGCTGCCAGACCTTAAATAAACCCAGAGCACAGGTCCTGCCTGTGAATGAGACTGCCTGGGCTGCCGGACCCAGAAGTGATCCAGAGCACAGGCCTAGTGTGGAACCCTTCCGCAGAACTACCTACAAAGAGGCTAGAGGCAGAACCCACCCAACTGATTCAGGAGCAGAACATCTTGCCAGAGTGACACAAAGGGTTCACCTGCAAGGCTGCAGCAGGAAGAAGTGGAGCACAGCAGCCAGACCCAAGCCACACCCACCTGGAGGAGTCTGAACTTTGTACATCCAGACCTGCTGCTAAGGGAATAACTCTATCTAAGCTCTACACCAAAGGTCAAGTCAGTGGTATACAGAATGACAAAGAGAAGGAACAAAAAGCAGTCTCAGGCCCCGAGTCCACCCAGGACAAATGCAGAAGACACTAGCATAGAGGGAATTGGAAATCACACCCTGAAATCTCTGAAATAATAGCGTTGAAAGTAAAGAAACAACTGCAGAAAGGTATAGAAGAGATCAGATCAGAAATAATTTCTGAAGTAAAAAAAAGTAGTGATAACTATAATCAAAGAAGTACTAAGTGCTTCTAAAGAATACACTGATAAAAAAAAGAATACACTGATAAAAAAAATAGAGCAGAATATAAAAATGATGGAACCCCTGAATAAGCAATATAGGAAAGACATAGAATGTATGAAGCAGATCCAAAGTGATATACAGGATATTAAAACCTCAACCACAAGCTGGTAAATCCATTTAAGTGAAAGTGAAAATAGACTCTCTGACCTTAAAGACACTTTTGCAGCTAGTAAAAACGTAGGCAAAGATCTCTTAAAAACAGCTAGCATGCAGGAAAAATAATTCAACACCTGCAAGATGATGCAAAGATGAGCAATGCGAGACTAATAGGCATCAATGAGAAGGAAAGTCAATATAAATGATATGAAAACAATATGGGCAGAAAACTTCCCAAATATGGGGTGACATTCAGTAACCGAAGCATATAGAACTCCAAATAACATCAACCCAATTAAAACCACTCCCAGACATATAATAATCAAGATCCCAGAAACTCAGCACAGGAACAGTATACTGAAAGCCACTAAAGAAAAGAAACAGATCACATTTAAAGGAAAACCCATAAAACTAACGGCAGTTTCTCTTCACAAACCATCAAGGCAAAAAGCATGGAGCAAAGTACTTCAAGTCTTGCAAGAAAACAAATTCCAACCCAGACTGATATACACTGCAAAACTCTCTTTCGATTATAATGGAGAAGTAAAATACTTCCATGACAAAGAACAACTGAAGAATTTCATGATGACAAAGCCAAGCCTACACAGACTACTAAATGATGTTCTAGAGAGGGAGCAAAAGGATCACAACCCCATGAATGAGAATAGAAAGAACCCACCAAATAGGGCAAACAATTAAACACAGGAGAGTAAGAGGTATGCAGTAGTAGTCTTTCAGTTATTCTTTTGTGTACAGCAGCAAAATATTTCCATCAGCACACTCTACAGACGGATTTCTCTTGCACCCTATGGGTCATGATTCCATATGGGACTACAGGGTGGATTTCAAGGAGCTGGCTGTAGCTCAGTCCCACAAGTGACACCTGGCCACAGTAAGTGTCATGGTCATTATCCGTGTCAACACACTAGAACTTTGTACGATATCCTATCCTAAAACTGTCAGAAGTGATG
This sequence comes from Ctenomys sociabilis, assembly GCA_004027165.1. Classification (NCBI taxonomy): domain Eukaryota; kingdom Metazoa; phylum Chordata; class Mammalia; order Rodentia; family Ctenomyidae; genus Ctenomys; species Ctenomys sociabilis. Next base: position 24,652 of record PVKA01019539.1, on the reverse strand, counting down.
GCCATTTATTTGTCATTCCAGCATTTATCTTATGTTTTATTCTTAGTACTTCTTTACTATCACGAAAACTTTTTCTTAGTTCAATTGTTTTGAAACATCTAATTTTTAATTAATTAGTATTTAATTTTCTGAATAATGCTCAATCTTAATTTTTGTTTTAAGATTTATACTATATCTTTGAATTACAGTTTATCTAAAAGACATCGTATGATATCTTCTCCTAGTATTAGAAACTTTAAAAAGTATATTTCTATTTTCTGTTGACTTTATATTACTTCTTCCCTGTCCTTTATACACACACACACACACACACACACACATATATATGAAAAAAAAATACGTGTATAACCCGACATAGATCGGCACTGTTTCATAGAAATCTTCAGTGACCTTTTAAATAGGGGTTCAGCTAATATATTTTATGCAGTCCTGCATAACTATCACTTTGAGAGCTCTTTACTGTTCATCCAGGAGCACACTGCAGCTTCTCATGCCTCTTGAATTTTGCTCTTTGTTATTTTTCATGTGCTATGGCTGGAGGTATTAAAATATCTCAAGTTTGTATAACTAGAAAATATTTTACTTTTAGTTTTCAAAGGTATGTTTGCTAAGTATAAAATTCAAAGAGGATAGACTTTCTTCCAGTCCTTTAATTAGTGTAGTTTCTTACACTCTTGGTCCTTTTTTTTTCTATTGTGGAGTAAGATGCTATTTAATGTTGTTCTTCCACAGCTAATATTTTTTATGCATACGCTTTAATCATTTTTTCCTTTATAATGAGTTTTGGACAATTTCATTTTTGTGTATCTTGGTATGATTTTATTTAAACTTCTTGTGCAAAAGGTTCATTTTTCTTGGAAATATGGTATTATAAGTTGAACTACATTCAGAAATTTTAAATTTTTGAAATATTTAATGCCTACTCCTTTCTACTTTGAGAATTCTAATTATATGAATACAAAAAAAAGAAAGGAGCAGTTGATGCTTATAATTTTTGTTTTTACTCTGATGTTTTCCTCTTTTGAATTACTTATAACTTCTTAGTTATTGTTTTTTTTAAACAAAACTTATACATTTATATCTGGTAGTCTGAGAAACTAATTTGCACATAGCATCATGTAATGCAGCAACTATTGTTGGATTCCAATTACTTTGATTAGTGAAATCTTGTATCATGTATAATACTGTTTTCTTCTATCACTATTTTGTATTTTTTTAAAATAATAATAGGAAGTACAAAAAAATAAACAGTTTGAATTGACTTAGGGCATCAAGAGAGCAATGAAAAGATATTCACAAAAGGGGACTTTCAGAATTGCTTTAGAAAGTGGCAGGAACAATAGAGTAAACGTGTTTGAAGTGATGAGTGGTATTTTGGGAGGGATTAGTAGGAATATGTCTTTTACTGTAATAATTAAATTTTTTATATAAACAATCACTATACATATATATTTTATGTATTTATTTATTTATTTTACAATCATGCCTCATTGCAACAGGCTCAACAAGGAGGAAAGAGATCCACAAGCAAAACTGCCCAAATGTTATGAATGTCATCCAGCTACTCTATCTTCTATCTAGATGTTCCCCAAAGCTCATAAGTGCTCATAAGTGGGGTTTTCAGAAGTGGCTGGAACCAGATGCATGAATATGGATTACAGCTGTGTGATAACTAAATTAATCCACTGATTGGTTTGATATAGATCTGGGTGTGGTAATGTGAATCCCCACCCCAGGTATGGGTGGCAACAACGAGTAGGACTGTAGATTGAATGGGACAGAAGGAAAAGAGTAGCTACTGCTCCTGCCTCCTACCTGCCTGCCATGGACTGCTTCTCTTTTGCCATGACCCTGGCCATGGTGCCCTCTCTTGGTACCTGCTGACTATGGGCTGAAACCTCTATAAATTGTGAGCTTAAATAAACCTTTATTCCTTTAATTTGTGAGTGTTGGGTATTTCGTCCCAGTAAGGAAAAAATAAGACAATAATAATGATAGACAATTGTATTAAAGTTTCAAGGCCAGAATATATAAGTAAACTCTATATGTGATATACTCATTCAATGGGGTTTTCCGCAGATTTAAAAAGATCATTTAAAAACACAAAGAGCATTGGGGTGTGGCTAACAGCAATAACAACAACAAAACTCCAACACACAAAACAATTCAACAAAACCTAGTAAAATCTATGGAAATAGGAAGTGCTTAGGAAGAAAGGTAAAACAACATCATGGTATACACAATGATACAGTTGTTAGAGTTACCTACTTATGTGGCAAGGGTTAAAAACAATACATTACAAAATAAAAATTGGCCCAGAATGTTAGCACTGAGTTTCTTCTACAAAGTGTGTTATATGAACATTTTTTGTGGGCTTTGAAATCGAGTGGGCCTACTGTTGTATAGAAGTTTGGCAATTTATATGCAGGCTGCAAAGAACTTACTGTTCTATGAGTCCACAGTGGATTGTGTTGCTGTGCATGTTCAAGTAGACCCTCAAAAGTCAGGGTTAGCAATGGCACTGTCAGTGAAAATCTGAATATATCTAAACCTTTATTTCTACATCTTTAGGTTTATTATATATTGGTCTATTCATTCATTACATTTTTTAAAAGACTCATTGTGAAGAACATCGTAACCGAAAGGCCTAAGGAAGTAAAACACAGCCAAATGTTAACACTGAGAGGGACAGAAGGGGGACCTGAGCGGGTTGTCCCCAAATATTAGCATGGAGAGATGACCACTGAAGATATCTTGGTCAATGTTTTATAGAGATCATTACTCTTGAATCATATTTATATAGTCTCCATAAGTGGGGAAAAATTTCTTTTTACATGAGCTACTTTTATGTCAGTAACTAAATTTATATCATTTTTTCTACTTAACTTTTTACAATGGAGAAATTACTTAAGTGTACCAAAATAGCAAGAGTACAATGAACTCATTCAACCCCCAGTTTCAACAATTAGCAACACATGGATAATCTCATTCATCTACCAACTCTCTTCTTCTGATATTGGATTATTGCAAATCAGATTTAAAGAAAACCTTTAAAATCACACTGAATTTGTTACCATACCCTGGAATTTCTATTCTATGCATGTACTCATGTACTTTTATAGCACTAAGGATTAAACTCTTCACATTCAACTACATTATACAACTTCTGTTTGAGATAAGGACTCGGTAGTTTGCTAAATTGTTCAGGGTGGGCTTAAACTTTTGATTCTCCTGCCTCAGCTTCCTAGAGTGTTTGGTTTATAGGTGTGTACCACCACACTTGGCTTCATTTATATTTTTGACCAGCTCTATATAGATGAAATTTTTTGTCTGTTTTCATTATAAATGTTATGGTGTTAGTTTGCTGTTATAAAGTTCTCTCCCTTGAAATACCTGTTGGAGTGATATTTAAAACATTTAGCAACCAGAAATATAAGGCTGTTGAACAATGGGCTGGGTGTTATGAGCTACATGTTGTTGGCAGGCTACTGGGAGACCCTACTCAGCCACACCCCATCGTAGTTACTGAATATGAGTTCTTTTTTTTTTTTTTTTTTTTTTTTGTCTTTTTTGAGACAGGGTTTCACTGTGCAGTTCAGGCTGGCCTTAAGCTCACTTTGTAGCTCAGGCTGGTCTTGAACTCACAACAATCCTCCTGCCTCAGCCTCCCTAGTGCTGGGATTACAGGCATGCGCCACCACGCCCGGCTCTGAATATGAGTTCTTGAGACAGCCAAGGTGAAAAGGACATTTAGGGATCTTGGATAATGGTCATTTGCTGTCAGTAACTGTGCATACCAGCTAAATATCAGCCCTTGACATCCAGGAGCCTGCCAAGAAGAAACCAGCTGACAGTGATTTTAGGCATCATTCTAGAAACTTCTGTGTCTTTGTGTGTGTTCACATTTCTTATATAAATGAGAGCATAATTTTAACACTGTGTAGCACCTTGCTTTTTATATATCAGGATATCTAATAGGTATTCCATATCAGCACAGGATGATCTGAACTTGTGCTGGTTTGATTGCTCTTTTTTTTAAAAAAAAAATGTATTTAGTACAGGGTCTCACTACACAGATTGGCGTCTCCTGTTTTCAGCCTCCCAAGTGCTGGAATTACAGGTGTCCCACCATGCTCAGTCTCAACCTCTGAGTGCACCCTGGGGGTGGGGCGGGCAGGGCACACTCAGGATTGAGCCCCAGCTGCTGCTGCTCTGCTTCAGCAGGTGCTTTAGTCCACTGAGCTATCTGACTGGTCCATGAACTTGTGCTGTTTTAACATAATATTATATAGTTGTGAGGGTGTGTGTGCGCGCGCGCGCGTGCGCACGTGTGAGCACTTCAGGACTCTCTCTCCCACTTTTTTCCCCTTTCTGCATTTCTCCCTGATGATTTGTCTGAAGACTAGAGGGTTGGATGTGTCAGTTTGGTGACATGCTAGTTAGTATAAACAATAAGAAAAAATTAAATAAAACATCTTTTCAAAATAACTTACCTTGGATTGCCTGAAGGTTTATTTTTCTCATGTGATTCCTTCCCAAATCAAGGGTCTTAAAAGAAACCAAAATGTTACAAAGAAAGTGAATTCCTTTTGAGTCAAATTCAGAAGTTCCAAAATTCAGAACTTTGGTGGTTATCCCAAGTGGTGGAGATAACAAAACAGAAATCCATAGCATGTGTAGTATAGAGACAGATTTCTGTGGAATCTAATCTAAGGCCTCCACAAGGGCTGAATTGGCATGAACAGGAACTTCTGAAGAAAATCCAGTCTGTCTCCTGGTGCCGAAATGAAAGTCAGACAAGAGGGGAAACACTCTCCACTCAGAGACGGCCTAACTTGCAAGGTTCCTCCTCAGGAAGTGGCAGTGGTTTGTTTCTTTGATTACTATGGAAACAGAATGGTAGTGGCTGATTAGCTCAAAGGACTCCATTCCTAGGGAGAGAAAGTTGGAGAAGCAGCCAGTTAAATTCTCCAAGACACAAACTGTGATCATCCTCATTCAACAGCAGGAAATTCACAGTGAGCTTCCACTTTCATCATTATGAGACAAAGGAAGTTAGATCTATTTTCACAACAAACAAACTGCTCTCCTAATCTTGATTGGCCTGTGCCCACAGTTGCTAGGCAGAAGCTGTGAGGAACTCTGAAGCTAGCCCTTTCTTTCTAACTAAAGCTTTGGAATTTGTAAAGTACATTCTCCCAGGGCAGGAGCTTTTTCAGTTATAATTTCATAACTTCTGAATAAAACGGCTTTTTCTTACCATAGGAAAGTAACTTGTTTTTAATGTTATTACTGCAACTCATGTCACATTTTAAATTAAAAAATTTAATAATAGCTTTGTTGTTTATATGCTATTTGTTTTTCTAAATGAGTTCTAATCCACTAGATTGATTTCATGACTCCACTCATGGATTGCAACCCAGTTTACAGTCCTTGTTATAAATTCAGCCACACCTTCATTGGTTTCTGCTTGGCAGGTAAGTGTGGGAAGTTGTATGGAAGCACCTCAGCTTGAGCCTGGGGATGGGAAACAGACACTGCATTCAAGGAAACACAATCTACCTAACCTTGCAGCTCACCCATTCATAGTAAGGAATATGCTTCTCCTAGTAATAGTACTAATAGGGATCTGACTGGATCTGCGTATGAGGAACATCATTATGACTAAAAGCCAGAGAACAGTCAGGGGCCCTGACAAGGTGCAAGAGAGCAAGGTCAGTGCCTGCGGTGGGGTCCAGATGAACTTTTAAGTGGTCCCTACTGAGGAACAGCAGTAGAATGGATAGGGTGAGATATCATAGCAGGACCGGTGGCTGATGGGGGTCAGGGTGAAGGAAACTGACATTCCTGGGTCTCTGGCTCTAGAGTCTAAGGCAGCAGAGGAAGTCTTGGGGATAAACAAACTTAGGGGTAAGATCATGAGCTCAGTTGTGGACAAGTGAGGTTCAAGAAGAGACCCAAGTAATGATGTCTACAGGAGTTCAAAAGAAGAGTCTGGAGCCAGGGATATAGCTCAGCAGCATATAGCTCACCTGCCTGGCAAGTGTAAGGTCCCAAGTTCCATCCCGGGTACTGAAGGGGGATTAAAAAAAAAGTCTGGGCTAGAAATAGATGTCAGCACCCCCAGAGTAGATAATACTGGAAAGAGTGAGGTCACAAAGGGAGAGGGGGTTGTCAAAAGAGCATCAAGAACCGAACCAGGGCTCAGGGGCACCAGTATTTATACTTGTCAAAATGGGGCCATAGTTTTTTTTTTTTTTTTTTTTTACTTTTTTATTATTATTTTTAAAGAATACAAAATAGTGATAGAAGAAAACAGTATTATACATGATACAAGATTTCACTAATCAAAGTAATTGGAATCCAACAATAATTGCTGCATTACATGATGCTATGTGCAAATTAGTTTTTCAGATTACCAGATATAAAAGTATAAGTTTTGTTTAAAAAAAAACAATAACTAAGAAGTTATAAGAAATTCAAAAGAGGAAAACATCAGAGTAAAAACAAAAATTATAAGCATCAACTGCTCCTTTCTTTTTTTGTATTCATATAATTAGAATTCTCAAAGTAGAAAGGAGTAGGCATTAAATATTTCAAAAATTTAAAATTTCTGAATGTAGTTCAACTTATAATACCATATTTCCAAGAAAAATGAACCTTTTGCACAAGAAGTTTAAATAAAATCATACCAAGATACACAAAAATGAAATTGTCCAAAACTCATTATAAAGGAAAAAATGATTAAAGCGTATGCATAAAAAATATTAGCTGTGGAAGAACAACATTAAATAGCATCTTACTCCACAATAGAAAAAAAAAGGACCAAGAGTGTAAGAAACTACACTAATTAAAGGACTGGAAGAAAGTCTATCCTCTTTGAATTTTATACTTAGCAAACATACCTTTGAAAACTAAAAGTAAAATATTTTCTAGTTATACAAACTTGAGATATTTTAATACCTCCAGCCATAGCACATGAAAAATAACAAAGAGCAAAATTCAAGAGGCATGAGAAGCTGCAGTGTGCTCCTGGATGAACAGTAAAGAGCTCTCAAAGTGATAGTTATGCAGGACTGCATAAAATATATTAGCTGAACCCCTATTTAAAAGGTCACTGAAGATTTCTATGAAACAGTGCCGATCTATGTCGGGTTATACACGTATTTTTTTTTCATATATATGTGTGTGTGTGTGTGTGTGTGTGTGTATAAAGGACAGGGAAGAAGTAATATAAAGTCAACAGAAAATAGAAATATACTTTTTAAAGTTTCTAATACTAGGAGAAGATATCATACGATGTCTTTTAGATAAACTGTAATTCAAAGATATAGTATAAATCTTAAAACAAAAATTAAGATTGAGCATTATTCAGAAAATTAAATACTAATTAATTAAAAATTAGATGTTTCAAAACAATTGAACTAAGAAAAAGTTTTCGTGATAGTAAAGAAGTACTAAGAATAAAACATAAGATAAATGCTGGAATGACAAATAAATGGCCATCACTTCTGACAGTTTTAGGATAGGATATCGTACAAAGTTCTAGTGTGTTGACACGGATAATGACCATGACACTTACTGTGGCCAGGTGTCACTTGTGGGACTGAGCTACAGCCAGCTCCTTGAAATCCACCCTGTAGTCCCATATGGAATCATGACCCATAGGGTGCAAGAGAAATCCGTCTGTAGAGTGTGCTGATGGAAATATTTTGCTGCTGTACACAAAAGAATAACTGAAAGACTACTACTGCATACCTCTTACTCTCCTGTGTTTAATTGTTTGCCCTATTTGGTGGGTTCTTTCTATTCTCATTCATGGGGTTGTGATCCTTTTGCTCCCTCTCTAGAACATCATTTAGTAGTCTGTGTAGGCTTGGCTTTGTCATCATGAAATTCTTCAGTTGTTCTTTGTCATGGAAGTATTTTACTTCTCCATTATAATCGAAAGAGAGTTTTGCAGTGTATATCAGTCTGGGTTGGAATTTGTTTTCTTGCAAGACTTGAAGTACTTTGCTCCATGCTTTTTGCCTTGATGGTTTGTGAAGAGAAACTGCCGTTAGTTTTATGGGTTTTCCTTTAAATGTGATCTGTTTCTTTTCTTTAGTGGCTTTCAGTATACTGTTCCTGTGCTGAGTTTCTGGGATCTTGATTATTATATGTCTGGGAGTGGTTTTAATTGGGTTGATGTTATTTGGAGTTCTATATGCTTCGGTTACTGAATGTCACCCCATATTTGGGAAGTTTTCTGCCCATATTGTTTTCATATCATTTATATTGACTTTCCTTCTCATTGATGCCTATTAGTCTCGCATTGCTCATCTTTGCATCATCTTGCAGGTGTTGAATTATTTTTCCTGCATGCTAGCTGTTTTTAAGAGATCTTTGCCTACGTTTTTACTAGCTGCAAAAGTGTCTTTAAGGTCAGAGAGTCTATTTTCACTTTCACTTAAATGGATTTACCAGCTTGTGGTTGAGGTTTTAATATCCTGTATATCACTTTGGATCTGCTTCATACATTCTATGTCTTTCCTATATTGCTTATTCAGGGGTTCCATCATTTTTATATTCTGCTCTATTTTTTTTATCAGTGTATTCTTTTTTTTATCAGTGTATTCTTTAGAAGCACTTAGTACTTCTTTGATTATAGTTATCACTACTTTTTTTTACTTCAGAAATTATTTCTGATCTGATCTCTTCTATACCTTTCTGCAGTTGTTTCTTTACTTTCAACGCTATTATTTCAGAGATTTCAGGGTGTGATTTCCAATTCCCTCTATGCTAGTGTCTTCTGCATTTGTCCTGGGTGGACTCGGGGCCTGAGACTGCTTTTTGTTCCTTCTCTTTGTCATTCTGTATACCACTGACTTGACCTTTGGTGTAGAGCTTAGATAGAGTTATTCCCTTAGCAGCAGGTCTGGATGTACAAAGTTCAGACTCCTCCAGGTGGGTGTGGCTTGGGTCTGGCTGCTGTGCTCCACTTCTTCCTGCTGCAGCCTTGCAGGTGAACCCTTTGTGTCACTCTGGCAAGATGTTCTGCTCCTGAATCAGTTGGGTGGGTTCTGCCTCTAGCCTCTTTGTAGGTAGTTCTGCGGAAGGGTTCCACACTAGGCCTGTGCTCTGGATCACTTCTGGGTCCGGCAGCCCAGGCAGTCTCATTCACAGGCAGGACCTGTGCTCTGGGTTTATTTAAGGTCTGGCAGCCTGGGTGGTCTCTCTCCTGTCATATTTATACTCTGGTGGAATATTGATTCTCATGATATTTTTGATGTTTTTATTTTGTATAAGTATTCCACTGATAACATTTAAATATCATTAAGGGAAAGTCATCACCTCTTTCCCTCCCTCCATAGTTATCAGCTCTGCTCTTCGAAATGCACCTTAGGGAAATGTGAAGCCTCAACTCCTTTATTTCTTGTGTGTGTGTGTGTGTGTGTGTGTGTGTGTGTGTGTGTGTGTGTGTGTGTGGTTTTGTTTGTTGAGACAGGGCCTTGCTGAGTTGTTCAGGCTGGCCTGGCCTTGAACTCATGGCAATCCTCCTGCCGATTCTCCTGCCTCAGCCTCCCAAGTGCCGGGATTACAGCTGTGCACCACCATGCCCAGTTTAGTTTTTCTTTCGGCCTTTAACATCCTACTTCTAAACAATTTGCCTTTGCTCTGTTAACATTTCTCGGATTGGTTTTTTTTTTTTTTTTTTTTTTTTTGGCAGTGCTCTGCCCCCAAGCTACCCTCCTATCCCACTCTGGCAACTTTTCAGTTTTAGATCTATGCTGTTGGCCTCTGGGGCGGTGGAGGGATTTAGCTCTCCCACCCCCTCTCTCTGTCCTTCCCCAACTCTTCTGGTGCTGCCGCTCTCTGGTGGCCCAGCGTGAATGTCTACACTGATAGAGATAAGCATGGGCCTCTCCTCATCATGCTTTCCTGCTTGAATAATTTTTCAGTCTGCAGTGAGGGCACATTTTAATTTCACGGTTTCGGAGCCCTTATTGACAATGTTCTCCCTGTATTGTCTAACTCAGGATTCTCTGCAACGTCATCACAAATTTAGAAGCTCCAAACGGTGCCAACTTGTTTTCCTACAGTCCTTAAGACCACAGTAAGAACGGAGGGCTGCAGGACTCCCCCACGCCGTCCTTTCCGCTTTTTCAGGGTGCCTGAGTTCCTTGTCCTTCTCCAGTCACTGCCCTCCATCACCACAGCTGCCTGGCAATCCGGAAGTCTTCCCACCACCTCTCAGAGTCCCTTCTGTGTGGAAACTGGGGTCAGGAGCTGTGGGCGGGTGCTATGCCTGCTCTGCATGCTCCCACATATGTGTCCATGCCTAGAAGCTTCGCCAGGCAGCGCAGCAGTCCTCCAAGTCTCCGGGGACCTCACCCAGCAAGTGGGTCACTGCTCTTCACCCAGTGCAAGTGCAAAGGCCACTGCGTGTCACGTCCACATTGTCTTCTCTCCCATTTTCTTGTGCAGAAACACCACAAATAGGCTTCTAGAGAAGAAAGGCAGGGTGCAATTCAGCTCAGGCACTGGCAGGCTGAAATCTGATATGGACACTGGCCCAGAGGAGGGATTGAGTTCTTTGTGTTGAAGGGTGAGGTTTATAATCTCTAGGAATCTGGATTGAACACATGGGGTTAGCAGACACTGGACAGCCTGGCACCTGGAAAACTATATGCCCAGTCTTAAATTTATGGTCATCTGTTCTGTTTCTGAGGGTGGCATTCCCCACTCTGTGAACTTTTTGAGCTGCTTTGTCTGTACAAGGGAGATACCAACAACTGACCACTTGGTTTCACAAGACCAGGTCATATGTTAATTTTGCTTCAAGAGATACAATAGGACATCTTATTTCTTCATGTATAACACTCTACATTCATTCAAGTAATAGTCACGTCATTTTCTTCTGAAACATTGTCATTGTGATGGCCTAAACTCAAACTCTTAGCATAAGTATTGCCATGATAAACTTTAGCTGATCCCAGAGATGGAAAAACAGGCCTATATGTGACATAAGTAACCATATGGAGGAAATATACCCTGAGAAAGCTGCTGGCCTTAAACAATAGACAGGAATGAAAAAAGTAGCCAGATGCATAGCAAGAAAAAAAAGCTGTTTGACAGGCAGGATGTGTGCTGATCTGTTTGACAAATAGTATCCATGCTATACATTTTATTCTGCTTAACAAGCAAGATATACTGCATATTCTCTTTCTATATATTTTTGTGTATGTGTGTTTTATATTTGTCTTTCTCTCCCTGCTTTATATACACGCCATGCCTTCTGATCAGGGCTGCTCACTTAGACTCTGAAACAGGGGTCTATGCTGATGACTGCTGAGCTCAGCTAATAAAAATCTTCAAATTTTAATTGGCTACTTGGATTTCTGTATTGATTATGAACCCATGTCTGTCCCATGAGTCTTTAATTAACAGTTGATTTAATTAACAGTTGACTGTTGTCAGAGCTCTCCAAAATCCGAGTTCTGGCCTGCATTTCTTCTGACTCCACGTCCTGTAGAGCCAAGGGTTAGTTGATACATTGTATCAACTTGGCTGAATCAGCTCCCACAGTTCTGTTCCCGGGGTCCTGCAGGCAGGCAGGGCCCAACCTGGGGCACTACTGGGCCAGCACTGGGATGTGACTGGTTCCACCCCAGGCCCTGGGCCACCCCAGAAAAAGCATATATAACGGAATTGAGGAAGGCTTCTGGCTGCCCTGCCCCACCTCCTTGGAGAAGTGCTGGTCTTCGGGGGAGCTTTGCAGTCAGCCTAGAAGGAAGAGAGAGGGTTAGTGGATGCCACAGCTGCTGCTCCGCTGCTCTTAATTATTTTCTGCCTCTATGAGCTGCTGCCATTTGCTTTGTGGCCAGTGGAGTATGAATCGAAACCTCCAGTAACCCTTGCCTTCCTTCATTTTGAGTGTTGGGTATTTGTTCCAGCAATGAGTAAAAAAGTAACTAAGACAAGCCGTCAGCCCTCATCTCTCCTGGCCAGCAACAGCACTGCCCGTCCACAGAGCCCGTCCATAGCGCACTGGCACTGACCGTGGTCAGCGACTTTGTTCCAGGAGATCACAGCCCAAGTGTCTTCCCAGCTGGGCCTCACCAAATTTCCATTAAATCAACTGTTAATTAAAGACTCATGGGACAGACATGGCAACAAAAATGATACAGTTAGAATTATGCGCCACACAAATGTGCTGAAAAATTGCAGACACCAAAATTCACAGTTTATTTCACACAAATCTGTTAGGTACATTGTTATAGTACATGACTTTCTGAGTTGTGAAAAACACTGGGACACGACTGTATTCGTTATCAACTGTGCCTGTTATTCGTGTGCTGTGCCCAGTCGTCATCCAGCAATAAGTCTCAAGTTCATCTGTTTATAGAGGCCAGTAAGGGCGAACCTTCCAGAGCTCTCAGTGGTGCCAACAGCCTACTGTGGTACGTGTGTCATAGGCTCGCCACGCCTGCCATAGGCATTGACCTCTCATCCTAAGGCTCCACTGGATATTTACAAACAATTATATATTATCACTTTAAAATAATGTCAATATTTATCTTTAATTATTATTATGTTCTCATCATTCAATGTGTCTCCCATGTGTGGCAGTGGGCATATTAAATGTGCCCATCTGGCTGATAACTGTGGCTTCTTTGGGGTAGAGTTTATATTATAACCATCCTGAAAAATTACAGAAAGACTTATTTTCCAGGTAGGTTCAGGGAAATACAGTGGCTCATGGAAGGAAGTGGGTTTGGAAATTTTAAACTCTTCCCAGAGCAGTCTGCTGGGGTTGAGGAATGAGGCTGTGCTCTGCCCAAGGCCTTGTGCCTGGTCAGCAGTTGCCGCTGTTCCTCAGGCCTTGCCTGGCTCATCTGTTGCTCACCGAACATTTTTGCTTTAACTCTAGGGACAGTGCAACTCTCTGCTATTGTTTTCCTGCCTCAGTGACAGCCAAAACGGTGGCCAGCCTGGCCATGTACCGCAACCCTCTAATCTACTGCACCTGCTGGGACCCCTGGGGCCTGGGCCAGAGACCACTCATCAAGACGTCTCAGCTGCCTCGCAAGGCCTCCTGGCGCAGGTCCAAGTAAGGAGTGGGCCAGTTGTTCAAGGGATAGCAGGCTGTTGCGTGGGCCTCCCTCGTGGCCTTCTCTGTCTCACAAGAGCTCCCAAAGCAAGCTGTCCCCAGCTTTCTGCACCTTCCTGGCCAGCCTGGGCTGCACACCAGCCTGGCCAGTCCTGAAGGGTTCCCTGTTGCTGCAGCGAGTGATCCCTGGCTTCCAGCACAACACGGCAGGCCCCACCTCTTCCTGCGTGCTGAGTTCAAGGCCTTGGCCTGAGGTCTTCAAGGCCCCAGTGGCACAACATAGATTCCAACTTTGGGTCCCCTTGGGAATGTCTTGGTGGAGAGAGTGGAAACTCCTTTCTAATTTCCAGCATTTTATTTTCACTCACGTATTTTTCACTTTCAGGCTAACTCCTCTGTTACCAGTTTCAAAAGAACACAATTACCTCCAACCTCTACCACCAAGAAAACCTGCTGCTGCCCCTAAGTAAGTATTTCTGTGCAGAGGCAGCAACGGGTGGAGGCCTGTGGTAACACTGTCTCCCTTGATGACAGTAGCCCTGGCTGGCTCAACAGATCCGCTGCCAGGCACCACCCGAGCACAGGGCTCCCCAGGCCTCAGGCCCCACAGATGAGAGGTGCGCACTGTCTGGCCAGTGCAGCTGGGGTGGCCCCTAACCTCCACTGTCACCTTCCAGCATCAAACATTTTCTACAGATTGCATCAGTTTTCACCACAAGTGACAATTTTTACTCACATTTTACAGGCTTAGAAGTATAAAGCTTTAGGTCTTTGCATGGTCTTTGTATTCTGTTTATTTGGAAACTATTTATTGAGTACCTGTGCTTGTCAGGCACTGTTTCAGGTGCTAAGGAAATAGCCATGAAGTGGATAAATCAAGGAAGGCATCTGCTGTCCTGCAATTCACATTGCAGAGGGGGAAGGAGGAAGAAGCCATGCCAGGCTGTCAAGCGCTGTTCAGAAAAACACACAGGAAGAAGGGGTGGGGCATGCCCTGAGCAGAGGCGCAGCACAACGACCTCGCCAATGTCTAGGGTCCTCCTGACGGAGTCACAGAGGGGAAGGCACAGAGGGGCAGGCCCCACAGGACAGGCCCAGGATCCCAGCCCCTCCAGGGACACGAGAGAAGCCAACAGCTGCACAAGTGGAACAGGGAGGGCCGTGGTGGAGGTGAGCTCAGGGGGTCATGGTAGATGGTTCCTGTGGTGGGTGGGTGGCCCCAGCCCCTGCAGACTGCAACAGGCAGGTAGTCGCAGCTGCTGACAGGAGAGGCCAGCCTCGGTTTTCCAAGGACCCTGGCTTGATCTCAAAGGTCCTTTTAGTGAAACAGTGTCTAGGTTACTTTTCTCTCTTTGCTGAAACAAAATACCCGAATCCCAAACTTAAGGAAGGAAAGGGTTATTTAGCTCATTTGAGTCCATAATCATCTGGCTCCAAGGCAGGGCGGTGTGCAAGGTGGCAGAGGCAGCAAAAGAACACGAGCGAAAGTGGGGAGAGGGGGCCTCTTCTCCCCTGTTGTGAGCAGGCTCTCCACTGGGCGGGTCCTTCACACCCACACATCTGGCGCCCTGCTCTTGCCCAGCGCAGGGTGCTTCCAGAGTGCCCCTGCCAAGTGGCTCCTTAACCTTCTAAACTTCTCAAGTTGACACAAAGTATCAGCCATGCAAAGAGGAAGTGGCTGTGGCAGTAAGCAAAGGGGATCAGTGGTGCCAGGAGGAGAAAGCCTCTGTGGTCTGGGTGATGAGAGGGAAGCTCCCAGATCCTCCCCAACAGTGCCTTGAGCATGAAGCCCTGCATCTCAGATTTCAGTCCACCTGGCCTGAGCCCGTGAGTTCCCGCTGTCAGGACTCCTCAAGGCTGAGCTGGAACAGAGGTCAGGTGACAGTAGTACTAAGGGACAGCTCCCCACTTTGGACAAAGTGTTACCAGTGTCCCAGAAGGCCCCAAAGCAGAGAAGGGAAACCTGGACTCACAGGTCTGCTGAGTACCACCATGAACGTTGTGGAATGAGGAGGGTCACAGGGCACGGTTTAAACTACACATTCAAAGAAACAGGGTGGCCAGAAGAAAGGGAGAGGGCCGGCTGTGTTTGTGGGGCCCAGGAGCTGGAAATCCTCAGGGTTTAGGAGTCCGTGGGCAGAGTACAGATGGAAGGAAGGCAGCAGCTCTTCCTGTAGGAATAACATCTGGGAGGCTGTGCACCAGGCCATGCTGTGCCGCATGGTGACATCCACGGGTGGACAGCAGGCCACCCAAACCCAGCATGGGCAAAGGGCTAAAGAAGCAATTTAAATAAGAGAAGATAATCTATTTGAAGATGGGAAAGGAGGAAAAAGAGATGACTCAGGGAGAATTCAAAAGTGAATTCTGTCAACCTCTGGTCTGCAGCTCCTGTTGTTGAAAGCCTTGTTTCTCACAGGCTCGTGAAATCCAATTGGCTCCCTGGCTTGTCTTTCATCCTAGCCTTGTTTTGTTCCACTCACTCAACCTTCCTGTATCCTTTGGGGTGAAATTATAGGTGGGGGTCTTATGGGCAGGTAGTTTAGGCTAAAGAGTAAACAAAAGGGGAGTCTGAGATTTTTATATCTGTTGAATTGCCTACAAACTTCCTGTTCCTGAGGCTGAGACAGGAGGATTAATTATCAGGAGTTCGAGGCCAGAGACCCTGCATCAAAAAAACAAAAAACAAACAGGTTCCACCTGGATGGAATGATGCAAGGAGCAGCTCTTCCCAGGCAGAAAGGCCCACTCGTGGGAAGGAGTAGCTCAGAAATCCTGTCTTCAGGCACCTTAGGGATTTTGGACTACATCTGGGCCCTGCGCCTCCATGCACAGCAAGTGTGCTGCTGCACCTTTCCTTGAAGTCTCCTCGTCACTGGTCCTGGTCCTTGTTCCTGCCGCATCTGTCACTAGGAGCTCGTCCTTGTCTTGCAGAGAGAGCGTCCATCCTGAAAGGCAAGAGGAGAGCCCGAAGTTACCTCAGGTGAGTAAACCGTGCCCAGGCAGAGGGAGGACACCTGCCTCATCCCTGCCCTTGGACCTGGGAGGACAAGTACACACACCCACTGACCCCTACAGTAGCTGTGCTCTGCCTGTGGGGAGCAAGAATCCAGGGCTGCCAGGCACCCCGAGGGTCCAGGGGCTCCAGCTATGAGTCTGGAGAGCCACACTGAGGAGGGAGGCCAGTTGGGTCCCAGCAGAGCCAAGGGTGAGGTGCTAGTGACCTTGTGACCACAGCTTGCCTGGCACAACACGCCAGGTGGCTCCTCAGGTTTTTGTTTCCCTCACAAAAGCAGGTTGCAGCCAGCACAGTGGCCCCCACCTGGGCTCCTAGCACTCTGGGAGGCTGAGACAAGTCTGAGCCCAGCCCAGGGCAACTAGTGACTCAAAGAATGAGAGCTGCAAAAGGCACTGGGGATGCAGCCCAGTGAGAAGCCCTGGGTTCAGCCCCAAAGCCCTTTGCAGAAGAGCACTGAAACATGGAGAACTAAGCTATGGGTCAGTGGAAGCTGCAGCACCTGAGGGGTTTCTGCAACACCCAGGTCCTCCCTCCTGCTCTGGTTCACAGGACCAGAGAGGAGGGTGGGCAGCAGGGCAGGGTGCAGGGCAGGGCTGGGTCTCAGAGGTGGCTCAGCTTGCACTGTTGGGGTGCAGGCAGGCTGGGCTGGGGCATCTGGCCTTATGATTCAGGATGAAAGGGAGCCCAGCAAGCTTCATTCTGCCCTTCTTTTGGTGCCCAGGAGGTGATCGATGTGTCTCCTGGCTACCAACTGGTTCGGAGTCGAGAGCAAATCTCTGTCACCTTGGGGGATGAGATGTTCAGTAGGGAAAAGCAGCTGGAACCTGAGGGTGCAGACGGAGTCAGTGTTCCCAGGTAATGCCATTGGCCTGTGTCAGCTCCTCCCAGGCTGGCCTGTGTGGCCTCTAGCTCCTCTGCCATGCAGGGCCTGGGTCCCCTGCCCAGCAGGTGCCTCCAGCTCATCCTGCTCTTCCCAAAGCCTGTTCCCATTCTAGCTCCAGGGGCAGGATGGAGCGCTGTGCAATGCAGACTGAGTGGGGCACAGGTGAGGCTGGCATGCAGTCCCCAGACTGTGTACAGTCTGCCCTGAGGGCTGAGCTTGCTGAAGCTTGAAGCACAAGTCCCAGAGATCCGGGTTTCCAGAGATCCAGGGGCAAAGCTCTAGCTTGCTCACCCTACCCTGTGGAGCCCATGCCCTTTAGCTCTGCCTCCTAATTCCAGACTCCTGTCTTCTCCTCCCCACCTGCACCCCCTACCTGCCGTATAGCGTGGTTCTCAGTGTCTCCTCCCTCAGGCTTTTGCTATGAGTCAGCTCAGCATAAGAAGCCAGACTGGAATTTAAGAAGCCTTTGTTACTGAGCACAGGGCCATCAGTCAGTTCTCAGGCAGATGGAGACTGAGCAGCCCCTAACCCAGGCAGCAAGGAGTTTTTATGATATCTGCTTTTTTGTTTGTTTGTTTTTTGTCAGAACTGGGGATTGAACTCAGGCCCTAGCACTTGTGAGGAAAGCACTTATTTTACTGAGCCATCTCCCAGGCACTAAAAAGGGTCTCCAGTTTTTTGTTTTGTTTGGTTTGGTTTGGTTTTTTTTTCTGCCAGAACCAGGGATTGAACTCAGGACCTTGCACTTACCAGGCGAGAGCTTATTCTACTGAGCTATCTCCCTGGCCCCAGCAAGGAGTTTTTAAACCAAAAAAATCACATGACTAAGAGTTTTTCCCAGTTCAACGATATGTGCAACTTGCTGGGGGCTTGCTGAGCAAGCTCTTTTTACAAGATACTTCTTAATCGGACTGTGTTTGTAGGAATTAGATTAGGGAGGGGAGGGAGTTACTGGTTACTAAACAGCCTTGAGCAGAGAGTGAGGGCACATTCCTTAGGGCAGATACTGGGAAGCTAATAGTTTTCCACAATTATAGCACAAAACTCAGTTGACCCATTACAGCTTTAATTCACTATGAGAACTGTTTTCTAAAACCAAAGTTCAAAAGCCCTGCATCACAGAACACACATACACACAAACAAACACACATACACACACACCCCACATGTCCATCTGTTGGTGTCTGGAAAGGGTACAATCACACCACAAGTAGTGGTCACCCCTGGGAAGAGATTCAGATTAGGAACCAGGCCAGACCTTGGAGCTGCTCTGACGCCACCTGGCTCAGGGGAGCCACCCAGCATCTCTGCCTTCTGTCTGGTGGGGACATTCAGCCTGTTTCCTTTTCCTGATCACCCACACCTTCTACACAAAGAGAAGGGGTTGTGTACCTAGTGAGGCCATTATCCACAGCTACCTCTTGGCCTCGTGACACAGTGGTACTCACCTGTAATCCCAGAACTCTGGGAGGATGAAACAGGGTACTGAATTCAAGCTCAGCCCGGGCAATTTAGTGACTTAGCAAAGCACTGAAATTGGATATTAAAGGGGGAGCATACTGGACCATACTGAGGAAGTAACTTAGCATGAAGGGCCGGGTTGAATCCCAAGTACCACCAAATTAAAGGAAGAAAGAAAGAAAAACAAAAAAAGGAAAGCTGTCCCCAGTTACCAAACACTAGAGTATAATAGCCCTGCCTGGCGGCTCCTGACAAGCTGCAAGTGCTCACTGTCCCACAGATCGTGTTCTGAAGACATTCTTAGACTTTCTCATACCTTGGCTGCCTGGCCCTACCTTCTCTCATTTCCTTAACTGCCCAGCTCCCTGTGTCCAGGTAAACATGGAGCCCTGTTGGCCAGGGGCCAAGGCTTCTTGGGTGGGGGATGTCCCCTCAGTTCCACCACACATAAGCACCCACCACCCCTCCTGTGTAGTCTGATGGGGCTAGTCACCTACAGCAGAGGAGGCCGTCCCAGACCAGAGACAAAACACCACCGCCTGCTCAGGAATGCCCTCCGTGCCCACTCCCACCACCATCTGTGCTGTGCCCCATGTTCCCAGCTCTCCATTTCTCCCACTCCATTGACTGCCATCTGTAATAGCAGTGGGTCATCCGCAGAACGGGCAGTGCTAGTAAAGGTCTGGTGAAGTCCTGATTCTCCTTCCGGAGTAGGGTGCAAACCACCCCACCTGCCTCTGGCTAATGCTGGGCTGAGTGTGGCACCTCCAAGACTACCCTTCCCTGCTGCCCCTACCCTGTGTACACATAGCCAGCTCCCACCACACCACCATCAGGTGTCCTGGGGACCTGACTGATACCCTGAGGTAAGCACTATGGGTAACAGAAGAACTGCTTGTGCTGCAGGGCCAGTGTCATTCGTGACCTTGAGGAGCAGATCTCAGAACTGACCACAATAATAGAACAAATGAACAGAGACCACCAGGCTGCCCGGAAGTTGGTGAGTGATCCTTGCCTTTTTATCAGTAGGGTCGACTCATATATACTAGACGAGAGGCTGGTCCCCTTCCTCCCATGAACCCAGGGTCTAGGTGGCAGAACCATGCATATGGGCTGTTTCTGACCGTGTCCTCATTTGTGACTGCAGTTCTCACACCTGGGCATCCTCTAGGTGTCTCGGGGTGGGCAGTAGCATTGTCTTCTCCACACACCTTCTCCAGGTGGCTGGTCACTCCCTATCAGGCCTCAGTGATGACAATAAACTTCAGAGGTCACCAGACTCTTGCTAATTTCCCCAGTGAGGGTTTTCTTTCAGTGTGGCTCAAAAGCCACTTGTTATTGCTAAGTGTCAACAGTCTTCATCTGGCTACTGTGCACACTGTTGTGCGTTCTGGGTATGGAGCACTTCTCTAAGGTTGGCTTTAGACCGTGTGGTCCAGCAGGGCTCCTTTCTCACCTCAAGCAGGTCCAGCTGAAGGCTGGCTGGAGTCATGCTCAGAAACACTCTCTGGCGCTAGGGAGGCTGAGGTAAGAGCATCATTGTGTTAGTGACCAGCCTGGGCTACAAAGTGAGCCTAGGGCCAACCTGAACTGTATGGAGAGACCCTATCTCAAAAAGACAAGAAACACAGAGAGAGACAGACAGACACACACACACACACACACACACTAACACACACACGGGGGGGGGGGGGGGGGGAGATGCAGTCTGGCACAGGAGGCCACCTAGCCATGAAAACCAAAGATGTGGCTTCCATATCCAGCACTATGAACTCATTTGGTTCAAAATCACAAAGGGCAAGGAAAACCGATTCCATTCCTCCAGTACTAATGTCACTCTGGCAACAGAAACCACACAGGGGAGTGGGAGGGCCCTGTGGATGAAGAGGTCCTATGGTGCGCAGCTCGGAGGTGCTAAGGTCCTCAGCTGCCATCTAAGCATTGTTCTTGTTTCCAGGTCTGCAATGAAATGGAACAGCGCTGTAATGTGATGAAGCAGAATTTCGAAGACAAGACCAGGTATGCTCTGACCTGCACGCGTGCACTGAGGACGCAGAGGCTGCTGTGCCTTGCAGGGTGGTGCCCCACGGGGAGAGGTAGGGCGGAGGAGGTGGCAGCAGAGCCCTCGTGAGAGGGTGGCATCGCTGGAGCCACTGAGATCAGGCACAGGAAATGCTGCTCCCGCTTTCGTATTCATCGTCCTTTCCTTTTCCATTTTAGTTACAATCTTCTTTTTCGCTGGTTCCTGAGAAGAGCCCCTGTTTGTTCTCAAGGAGATCTCTATGAGAAGCAAATGCTTTTCTCCATTTTTCTCCTCCTTTTCCTTCCTCACCACTACTTTCCCTGGGTGCTAACTCAGGGCTTGGGCAAATTAAGAGGAAGTAGGGGGGTGGACGTGAGGGACAGAGGGAAAGGGGGAAGGAAGCACACTGTCTGTGAGCGCAGAGAGCCTCAGTCACCACAGCCTGCTGGGAACAGAAGTCCTGGTGGAGTCCCCTGGAGCCACTTAGGGACTTACTTAGTTGGTTCAGTGCTTAGAAGTCTTAGGTTTTCAGCACTTGAAGGCAAAGTAAAAAGCTTCCCTTCCTACAGAATTCAGAAGCCAACCACATAAAAGACAATAGCAGCAGAGGAGCTTCCGAAGGTGGCTTTATTTTGCTAATGGGCTACTGGGAATCTCAGCTCCAAACATCAGCCCCATGTTTAGGTTACCAATCCCTTATATAGGTTTTCAGAAAGAAGTACAAATGGCAGGTTACATTCTCTAGTTGGTTACACATGTCTTGGTCACTAATGTAGGCAGAATTTACTCTTATAGGAACTAATAAGTGTACAATCCTATACCATGGAGGGAGACTCAGTCATTGAGACTGGGCAGCAATGTCCTTGAGGTGACAACTCTGGCTCTCAAAAGTAAGGAAAAACACCATTGTCTGGTTGAGCTGCGCTTAACTCACAGCTGGCTCCAGGAGGGCCATGGCTCCTTAAGTTTTGCAGCCAGTTATGAGAACTGATCGTGCTTCCCAGCGTCATCCTCGAACAGTCCTAGAAATATACTAGATCTAAATTTTGCATTTAAAATAGTATCCAGGGGCCGGGCCAGGCCGCGGCGGGCCTGGACGCTGGCGGTGCGCCGGGAGATTCCCGGGCCCGGGGCGGCCCGTGGCAAGAACCCCCGCTGTACAGAGCGGGCTCTGGAGAAGGCCGGCTGCCTCCGCTCACAAACTTACCCTCTTGTGCGTGCTGTCCCCTTTCTGCTTTCGCTTCTACCTTCCTGGTATTGCCGACCTGGCCTGCCCCAGCCTAGGGCCACAGACAGCCTAAGCGGTACTGCGCAGCTGGCAACACATGTGCTCACATGCACAATCTGGAGCGCCTGACTCAGACCTGGCCAGTGGGCTGAAAGGAGGAGGGAGGAAGGAGGCACACAAGAAGGAAGAAAAACGGCGTGCACTGTCCCGAAGAACCGCATTTATTTATTCACATATTTGCCAATCACTGCTGGCGTTCAGACTGAACCCTGGCAAGCACAGGCTGGGAGGACAACCCCGTGCTCCTTGCCCTGCTGGGGTTTGTATTCTCACAGAAGGGATGAATATGCTTTAAAATGCTCTGAATAAAAAAAAAAAAAAAAAAAAAAAAAAAGCCAGGTAAAGGAACAAAAGCAAGAAGTATTACTTTAGGATAGCCAAGAACAACTTCCAAGAGTGACTGCAGCAGAGAACTAAAGGAAAAGGAGCCAGGCCTGTGGCCATCAGGGAAGAGTTACAGATGGACTAAGGCAAAGACTGGGAGAAGGAAGTGTGTTTGGCAAGTTCAAGGGCCAGGAAAGAAGTCACTGTGGCCGGAGCACAGAAGGAAGGGGGCAGTGGAAATGGGGAACCCATAAAGCCCTTGGGACCAGATTCAGTCGACCTGAAAGTGTGTTTGTAGGTCCTGTAGACCACAAGTGATGTCGCTATTCAGATCAAGCCTGTATGTAAC
The DNA here is from genome assembly GCA_004027165.1 of Ctenomys sociabilis. Lineage (NCBI taxonomy): Eukaryota > Metazoa > Chordata > Mammalia > Rodentia > Ctenomyidae > Ctenomys > Ctenomys sociabilis. The sequence goes on along the minus strand of PVKA01019539.1, from coordinate 2,212 downwards.
AGTTCCTTTAAATGAAATTCAGCAAAGCAGCTCCTTCATTTTTTTCCTTACATAAGATCCAGCTCAAAGGCTCTTTGAGTAAATGGTAGGAAGCTAGAAAATGACTGCAGTACACACTGACTCATTTTAAGTAATGTCATGCTTAAAATAAAAACTGGAAATGGAAAAAAAATAATAAACAATGAAATAGTGTCCAGAGCTGGCAAGATAGCTCAGTGGACTTAGTCCCTGCTTAGGCAAGAACGGAGGCCAGGGTTCGATCCCCCATACCACATGCCACACCAGCCCCACCCTTGTAGCGCAGAGCCGGCAACCAAATCCTGATATGATGGCACATGCCTGTAATCCCAGTGCTGGGAGGCTGTAAACAGGAGGGTCAGTATGAGTTCCAGCTGTGTAGTGAGACCCTGCACAAAAAACATAAAATAATGCCATACTGCCGGGCATAGTGGTGCATGCCTGTAATCCCCGCACTCGGGAGGCTGAGGCAGGAGAATTGTTGTGAGTTCAAGACCAGTGTGAGCTACAAAGTGAGCTTAAAGTCCACTTGAACTGCATAGTGAGACCCTGTCTCAAAAAGACCAAAATAAATAAATAACACCATACAGTGTACCTACTGCCAATTGGCCTCAGTCATTGACCCAGTGAGGGGCACACCAAGATGAGCTGTCAGAATGAAGACAGAGAATTCTGAGACAAACGAGATCAATGAGCACATCATGACAAAGGGTCCAATGTAGTGACCAGCAAGTTTCTGAACAAAGCAGAATGGCATAATCACTAAAACCACCTAACCCAGCAAAGCCACTTTCCAGAAAAAGGAGAAATAAAAACCTTCTCAGATAAAAAAGCTGAAGCACAGGGGCTGGGGATTTGATCCTGGGCATGTAGTGTCAGGGCACGCTGAGACAGCAATTGAGACTGGGCATGGTGGCACATGCCTGTAATCCCAGCTTTTGGGAGGCTGTAAACAGGCAGATCACTACAAGTCTAATCTAGTAGTGAGACCCTGAACACTCTGTAGGTCCTTCCCTAAAATACAAAAAAAAAAAAAAAAAAAAGCAGAAGGAATTCCTTACATTAGACTTATCTTACAGAAATTGCTAAAGAAAGTTCTTTAAAATAGGACAGCAGGTAAGATAGCTCAGTGTCTAAAGCGCCTGTTTAGGCAAGCTTCGGCCAGCATGCAGGGACCTCAGTTTAATCCCCAGCACCACGAGAGACTCCAGCCCCACCCCCAGGATGGGCTGAGCTGCCCTCTCCCCCAGAGCAAGACAAAAGGCTTCTTCTAATCAATAACATGAAATATAGACAACCAGGCATGTGGCACAGACCTATAATCCCAGCACTTGCAAGGCTGAGGTAGGAGGATTACTGTGAGTTTGGGGCCAGCCTGCAGTACATAGTGAGCTCAAGGCCAGCCTAAACACATAGCAAGGCCCTGTCTCAAAACACCAAACCAGTTCCTTTGGGAAAATTCTCAGTAGGGGGATAGCCGGCTTGAATGGGATTTCTAGTCCTACTCTTTTGAGGAGTCTCCACACTGACCTTCACAATGGTTGTACCAGTCTACATTCCCACCAGCAGTGGAGAAGTGTTCCCCTTTCCCCCACAACCTCTCCAACATTTGTTGTTCGTTGATTTCCTTATGATAGCCATTCTTTCTGGAGTGAGATGGTATCTCAGTGTTGTTTTTATTTGCATTTCACAGATGACTAGTGATGTGGAGCATTTTTTCATGTATTTATTCGCTTCTTTAATTTCGCCCTCTGAGAAGTGTGTATTCATCTCAGATGCCCATTTCTGAATTGGGTCTTTAAATTTGAGGGCCCTATTATATCATAGTTCTTTATATAGTCTAGACAGTAGACCTCTGTCTGATTGCTTATTAGTTAGGATTTTTTCAAAATTTGTGGGTTGTCTTTTCACTCTGTTGACAATTTCTTTTGACATGCAGATGCTCCTTAAGAAGAGTTGATCCAGTTGTTAATTCTTTCAAGTGCTTCCCGTGCAAATATATGTTTGTTCATGAACTCTTTACCTACCCCTGTGTCTTCAAGAGTTCCTCCTACTTTCTCTTCCAGGAGATTGAGTGTTTCTGTTTTAATGTTTAGATCTTTAATCCATTTTGACTTTAACTTAGTGCATGGTGATAGAGCTGGGTCAAGTTTTAGTTTTCGGCATGTAGAAAGCCATGTTTTCCAGCACCATT
>PVKA01019538.1:0-41868 GCA_004027165.1 Ctenomys sociabilis | reverse complement strand
TGCTGAGATCTTGCTTGACTTATTTTTGGTTAAAATGGTTCTTTGAAATCTGTTTCCCATACACATTGAGAGTCACTGTCAATCAGTGTTGTGAGTAGAGTTTGCACAAGATGCCAGGACTTCCCTTCTCTACTTCTCCTTTCATTAGCACTGTCTATTAAGTACCTCTTTAGTGTCAAGGACTCAAGTTCACCTCTGTATTTCTCAGTAGAAAAATATACTCACACAATAAGTAAATAAATGCATTTAAAATATGCTATAAGATCATATGTTATACCTCATCCTGTCCTCATGCCAAACATGAGCCCATGGGAAACTTAACCAATGCTTCTGTCTTCATAAAAGCTTTTTTGCTCATTCAGCATCTGCGTGATTTGGGTATTTCTGAATTTGTAAGACCATTTCCCCAGCTACTATAATTATTTTCTTAAGGAGGAGGTCTGACATAAGCTACATGCACAGTAGTAGAATTGGACTTATTTAAACAGGTTTCAAACTTTTATAAATGTTTAAGTGTGTACATATAAAACATACTTACTGCTTTTACTTTTTTTTTTTTTGAGGTGCCAGGGATCACGCTGGAGACCTTGTGTTCCCCAGGCAGGCACTTATGCCACTGAGCTACCTCCCTGACCCATGGCTTTGACTTTTATCACAACTAGAATCCATCACATTGAGCAATCTGTCCTGCTTTAGACCTTCAAGAAATAAATTTAAAACCAGGAATTTAAAATAGGATATCAACTATTTAAACTAGCCCATAGAGTCAAGCTTATGGGAAATTATTCTTTTATCAGCATGTAAAATGAATCTCCTCACTTTGGTATGATTTTGTGCTCATCATTCATAATGACGTCTCCCTGAGCTGTGTTCACAGTGTCTTTGCCTTTTTACAAGGAAGTTAATATCATCTGTCAGGTAGTGTTTTGCCTCTTCCTAGCTTCTGTCCATCACTCCCTTTTTTTACTTGGCTTTTGCCAGTATCACTCCAATCTCTGCTTCTGTCATTTGCTTTCCTCCATGTGTCTCTTATCTTCACAGACATTTTCCGAGGTTCACACCTTCTTTGCATATCCTCCACTCCTTCCTCTGACCCTTGACCAAGCACATATGTGACCAAGCACATTTTCTTCCAGGAAACCGAAGAAACTCAACCAATGGATGGACAATTTCCCCATTTTCAAAAAAATCACATTCAAGGACAGTAAGAGTTAGGATTTCACACCTGCTTGGGGGGATCACTTGAAATCATAACATTACATTGCACAAAAATAACATATTTATGTAACACTTAATATCTGTTCTTTACCCCTGGAATATTTGCTGGCTATTAACTCAAACAGATAAAATGAAAATGTGAAAATATCTTCTATGCACATACAACACTTATTTTAATGTTTCTGACAAAACATACAAATTAAAAACTTCTGACCTGGGATGGGAAGAGATCTCGGGGGCCTAAGTGCCTGCCTGGGGAGCGTAAGGACCCAGATTTGATCCCTGGTGTCATGTGCTGAGTGGGCCGGAACCCCGCCCATGCTATGCAGGCCACCAAAATTGGTGTGGCACTGCACGCCTGTAATCCCAGTGCAGAGAGACTGAGACAGGAGGATCCCTCCAAGCCTGAGCTGCGTAGAGACCTGGCATCAAATACATACAAACATACATACATATTAAGAACTTCTGACCTGGTCTACAATTCAAATTAAAGATAATAGAATTTAAGCAATCATTCATATGACAAAGATTCCAATTTAGAAATTTTGAATTTAGCAAATTTTAATCAAAATCTATAGTATAAGTTTTAATTATATTTGTTGTGGCTTCAACAATCAAGGAAATCTTTATTAAATACATTTCTTTTGATCCTAGAAAGAAACAACTTCTTACATTTTATCATTTCCTAAGTTCTGCGTGAAGCTGGTCATGTGATGAATATATTTACATTCAGGTTAAACAGAATGGCATCAATCATGTCAGGAGTCCAGAAATAAAGCATGTCTTGGTAAAAATGGGAACACCAAATTAGAATGTCCTCTTTTAATTAAGATACATTGAGATGTGTAACTTATATATAGCAAACCTTCATAATGATGTTGAATATTGTATGTCATAAACATGAGCTAAAAATAATGCAAAGCTAAGAGTGAAAGTGGGAGAGTTAGGAAGGAGGGAAAGGAATTTAAATAAATCAAGCTTTATTACATGCATGCTCCGACATCCTAAAGGAAACATAAACTCCATGTGTTGCAAATGTGTACTAAGAAAATAAAAATTAAGAAAAAATAGTACTACCACGATTATAGAATAAAGATGTTCATTGAAGCATAGGTTCTACAAATCTATTTTGCTCTTCCCAGTTTTCGGTACATATGGAGAATATTCTGGGATCCATTTATACTGTCCATTTGTTTAGAATTTTGGTCTAATATTCTGACTAATGTTCTTGATGGTTAATATTCATTATCTCCTCTGTTTCTACATAGGTTACGACTCTTTGAAAAGGTATTTTTACATTTGTTGTCTTCAACCTTTATTAAACTGTTAAAAGTAAAACTGAGTATGTTACTATGTGATAATTTCTGCATACGTTTTTGTTGCTTTAATGAGCAGAGACTTTTGCCTCCCAAACACATTGAAGTTTAGAAGACTCGCAGAGCCGCGTGAGAACTGTCGGAGGCTATTTTCCACCTGACTGCTTTCTGAAGCCTCTTTATTCTTTGTAGCAGAGCCTGGTGCACGGCTTCTTCACGGCTTCTCTTTGGCTTTATTCTCCACGTTTTTCAAAGCGCCCTTTAGTCTTGATTAGTAGCTTGGCTGGGATTTGGGTACCAGCGTCCCTCTTGCCTCTAGCGCAGTCCCTGTCACATACACTACTCTTCTGCTTTGGACCCCAGCTTGCCATTACAAAAGGTCCTGTTCAGGGGACTTTTCAGAGAGACACTGTTAGTGCAACCCTCCAGCTGCTCGGTTACCCTTTGCTTCCCTCCTCTGGCCGAAGCCTATCATTGCAGCTCTCTGCTCACACGGAGTTCTGAGCTGTGCATCGCAGATCCTGACTCAGGGGCAGCTAATGAATTTATTTGGTCAGTCATGGCTTCAAGAAAATTTAGAGTCAACCTCTGGTACCACAAAGAGAGAGAGAGAGAGAGAGAGAGAGAGAGAGAGAGAGAGAGAGAGAGAGAGAGAGAGAGAGAGAGAGAGAGAGAGAGAATTCAAGGATTACTAAGCAGTTATCGGGCCAACAGATTTGAGGTTTAGACTTGTACAGGATCATTTTCTATGCTAGCTGTCATTTATCTGACAATACGTAAAGAAAGATAGATATTAATCAAGCAGTGAGTTTTGTCATGCCATTGTTCTCTTTGACCTTTTTGCTCTGTGTTTCCTTAACTGCCCAGGAACAGCTAACTGGGCTATCTTTTGGGTCCCATTAAGTTATCACAATTGTTTCTAATAAATTGTTTCATTTATTTGTTTACTTGTGCTTTCTTTTATTCTGTCACTGTTCTTATATTAAAATACTTTATCTCGGGACCAAAACACTGGTGACCAAATATGAACCCAAGATAGCTTTAGTATGAAATTTTCCAGAGTTTAACAGAAAGACAGTTATTCAGATAAACAACCAAGTAAATCTACTTGAGAAGAAATACAGTAGGAATATAGGGAAAAGAACATTTGAAATATGTAAAATATTTGCTTATAAATATACTTTTGTTGCAATGGGAAGATTATGCCACTTTTTAGTGTTTACATGTGCTAATATTCTTCCAAATCTTACTGTGTTGTATGTGTGTTTTATTATGAAAGGGGTCTATACAAAACCTAATGTGGTTAATTATAGTCCATAATTTTTGCAAATAAACTATAATTACATTCTATGTTTAAAATATTCCTATTACATATATTTTAATATACTGAATTGAAAATATTGGCAATTTTATTTCAAAAGTATTAGGTAGTTAACAGCGATGTAGGTTCAGGTCGAGGTATATTCAGATAATTTCAGATGTAGCCAGTACAATCAAAAAAGCTAAAGAGACATAATTCTTTGCACTCATAGAAAAGAAAATTATTCACAGACAAGTTAAAAGATTTGCTTCTAAAGAATGAAGAAGATGACCTTTAAAGTTAGAGATTCAGCTCCAAAGGCTTTTCTTTCCCTACTATATGAGACAATAATGATGATAGTATTATTATTTTAATACATCACCAGGCTTATGTCTATAAAAATTATGAAGTCACTTTTTAAATTATGCAACACTAGCACACCTCCCTTCTGTCCTGGCTCCAATTCAGTTTTACGGAGGTTAAACACCCAGCCAGCCCTTCCCCTGTAGTGGGCGCTGTCACAGATACATCGCCCAGCCCACCTGCAGCAGAGGGCGGGCTGCTTTTGCTGCTCACAATGCTGGTGCCCAGTGATTGCGGCGTCCATGTAGGGATTGTCTGTGAGGAGTCAGGGCTGGAATCTGGAGGAAGCCACTCCATTGGTGCCAGGTTCCTTTCTGAGGGAACCCACATTCAATCCTCATCAGTTCCTTATCGTTCAATTAAAAGCCAACCACTTCTAACTAACAGACCAGGTTAATTATGCGTGTAACGCCCTGCTGGAGTGGTAGGGTCACCACTGAATGCCCACTTCAGCTTGACCTCTCCCTTTCCCCAGTCCATTTGCTTCCTCTCTACTCCATACGTGTAGAGGCAAAGGAAGCACGATTCTTTATTAAGCACCTGGTGTGCTGACCTTCATCTCTAAGGCGTCTGCTTTGTGAGTATTTAGCCCTCACCAGTTAGCACACAATAAGGAAGACAATAAGACCACACTGAAGCTATGTTTTATGACCCGACAGACAGGCAAGAACTAATTCTTGCTTTCAGACTTTTAATGAAGCTTTTGTCCATAGCTAGTTTATCTGTTGAAAGGATCATATTAGCAAAAGTTGCAAATCAGAAGTTTCAGAACTCTGGGACACATAAAATCGAAAAGAATAATAAAATTGAGAGCCGGGCATGGTGGCGCAGGCCTGTAATCCCAGCACTCAGGAGGCTGAGGCAGGAGGATTGTTTTGAGTTCGAGACCAGCCTGAGCTACAAAGTGAGCTTAAGGCCAGCCTGAACTGCATAGTGAGACCCTGTCTCAAAAAGACAAAAAAATAAAAAATTTAAAAAAAAAATTAAAAAACATAAAATTGAATCCCTACGATTAAATTGATTGATCTTATAGAACATCATAACTAAAAGTTAAGGAAGAATAATTACAAACTGAAAGATAACCATGAAAGAAAAAGATTTTCCTTTACAATGTTAAATCATTACCTCCCATCATGGTCAAATAGAAAAAAAAATAAATAAATAAAGATCATATGTAGAACATAATTAACAGAATACTAATAGTGACTGTTCATTGCCAGACCCAGATATTAGTTTTTGTTTTTTTTCTTTTTGTATCTTAGGGAAGGGTCTACAGGGTGTTTAGTATCTCACTACTAGATAAGACTTGTAGTGATCTGCCTGTTTACAGCCTCCCAAGAGCTGGGATTACAGGTGCGCACCACCACCCCTAATCTCAATTGCCATTTCAGCGCACCCTGGGGGTGGGGCCTGCACAGCAGCTCTGAGGATCCAACTCCTGGCCCTTGGGCCTGCTTGCAGGTTCTTTAATCCACTGAGCTATTTGACTAGCCCTAAAAATTTTTGAACCTGATAGAAGATAGTAACATTTGATTGTTTGTGGCACTGAAGGCTCCATTTTTTATACACTGCCTGTTCCTATAGAAGTAGAAAATTCTCTCTTGTTAAACACACATTGGTGCCTTTCTTTTTTTTTTTAAGCTGATTTATAGTACAATTTCAATAATTAATACTTTTTACATTGTTATCTTTCTAGTGGTTATCCATAGTACAAGAAGCAGACAAGATATCCTGTCCAAACATGATTAGTGCAAATCTTTCCTCTCATAGGTGCCTTTCATCTATTTCACTTATAGACTATTCATTCTCAAGAACAAATGTTTCAACCTTCCATATACTTCCTCACTTGCTTTCTGGATGCTGTGTTTCTAATGATACATAAACCAGAATCTAAATAAACTGAGCCTGCACTGGTCTGGAATTACAGTTGTATTGTGATCAAATAAGGAAAGAAATCATATAAAAACTGTAAGTGACAGCTAGCACCCTGATAGCAGCTGGGACTAGGGAAAATGCATGTGTAAGATGTGCGCTCCTAAGTAGCTTACGATTGGACAAGGATTACTTAAAAGACTGTTAGCCCTTTCTTAGAATCCTGCATTTAGAAAGTCATCAACTGCTTCAGAAGATGATACACACATGCTACTAGAACGGCTTCTAGGAGTGTGTCAAAATTTTCATCAGTAGCTTTTTAAGTATCAGAATGGCCAGCCACAGAACAAAAATCAAGGATTAAATAGCCCAAGGAAGTGAGAATATTTGTATTATGTCAATATTTAAATTTTATCCATGAGTGGAAGTGTAGCTATAATATTAAGGTTTGTGGAAACATTTAGAATGTATACCATTTGACAAAAATATAAGGAATGTGCAGGTAAGTGGGCACACCACACACCACAGAGAGTCAGTGGTGATGCTAAAGCACAATAAGATGATCTGGATAAGAGAGCAGGATAGAAGCAGGGTCACTATTAGCAATGGGGTACAATGTGCCAGAGAAATACAAAGCTGCCATGTTAAATCTCCAGCGAAATGGATGTAGGAGCCACACCGCAGTGAGAGAAGAACACTGAGAAGTGGAGGTCGCTTTCAAAATACATCTTACTAGAAGTAAGTAATTGCAGCATAAAATGGGTAATGCGCCATTCGGACTTTTAAAAGAAGACAAATATTCACCTAGACTGCAGAAGAGTTGTGCGTCACCATGTTAAGCATACATGAGTTGCTCAGTTCTTTTCCAAACACATGTAGCTCTATACGTTTGGTTAACAGTAAAAATACCAAGATATTTCAAGGACAATGAGCTACACAGTGCAAGTTTTCACTGATGAAAAGAAAACCAGAGAATTTCCATTTACCATAAATTAAGATTAGGAAAGCTTGGACCATGTCACAAGCAAGGTTCTGGTCACCGGTGGACCAGTGGTCTTGACTGTCGCTTCCACAGTCCACAAATGGGTAATAGGAGAGAGGTGGTATTAGATCTTTTATACAGCCACAATATTATGATCTTGTTTTGTGGAGATATTTTATAATATAAAAGGTAAAACACATAAAAATGATTAATACAGACCAGTTCCAGAATTTATTTATCTATTTATAATTAATTTTATTGAGAAACGAACACCAATGAGCCAGATTCAAAACCAATTAGTAGGACAGTTTCAACAATTGCATATTGTTGTCTTTGAAGTGGTTATTCATAGTACAACATGCATACATGATATCTTGTCCAAACTCTATTAGTACAAATTTTTCTTCTCATTGAATTAAGAGAAAGAAGCTGTATATCTATAGTAACTATTTTGGATATATGGCGTGGGCTGAAATGGTAGCCAGTCAATAGTGAATATGTTTTGCATGTACCAAGCAACAAAATGTGTTACCAGGTTTGGCTGGAATCTAAAGAAAGAAAAGGACATGAATCAAATGGGTACTGCAAATTTTTCATTTGATCCTCAAAAGTCAGCCCACCCTTCAGTATTAAAATGTTAGTATTTGGGGAAAAAAATGCAACAGTAGTGAAATTTCCTTAGAACAGGTGGCCTAAACAGTAAATGTGCATATCCTAGAGTTTCTGAAATCTGTGAAATTCAAGAGCAAGGAGGCTGCAACACAGAGATTTTTGAATGTCCAGTTAAGGGATAGTAGACAGCTGTACCTCTGTCACATGGCAGAGAGGAAACTGTAGAAGAAATCAACCTCTCTGACAGCTCTTCTTAAAAGGGAAGTAGTCTAACCTCTGCTTCTTCCTGTTACAATTAGCCCTTAAAGGTCTTATATCCAAAAAAGTCAACGTTGGAAGCTAGAAATTCAACATTTAATTTAAAGGGAAACAGATATTCAGAATATTCAAATAACATAAGTGATATATTCAAAATTCTGACAAACTGGAATGGAAGAATCACAAAACAGATTCATAGAATTCTAAAATAAGATCAACATGCAGGAGAAAAATCGCATGCCATAAAGATAATCTCTGTAGTTTACAGGGTTATTATAGAGAACAAGCTCTTACTAGTGGCCACTGGTGATTGTAGGTCAAGAACTCCTCGTGAGCTCAATTTCCAGGTGTATAAGAATAGGTGCTTGGGCAGCTGAAAAGAGGAGGATCACTATGAGTCTAATTTGTGTAAGTGAGACCCTATAGAACCTGCAATAAATATGTTAAAAAAAATAAGTGAAGCTATCCTTGTTTTCAGATGAAATGATACTTTATAGAGAAAATCCAAATCTCCTACCAGGAAATACTTATAACTATTGAACAAACTAAACAGAATAATAAAATAGATTATAAACCCTACAAAGATGAATAGAGCATTGCTGTAAAATAATGAATCAATTGAGAAAAAAATAGGGAAAACATTCCCATTTACACTGCCTTCAAAAAATGAAGTACCACAAGATTAGTTCAAATAAAGAAATAAAATCTTAATAGGACAAAAAATACAGTATTCTGAAAAAAAAGAGATTAAAGAAGTCCAAAATGGAAGGAACTGCTCTATTTGTGGGTAGGTCAAAACAATATTACAATATTATCTTCTTCTTCTTTTTTTTTTTTTTGTGGTACCAGGGACTGAACTCAGGGCTTTGAGCTTGCTATGCAAGAGCATATTTTACTGAGTTATCTTCCTGTCCCAGAATATTATCTTAATGGCACTATTTTCAAAAATGATATATGGATTTAATACAATTACAATCAAAGTATTAATAACAATCTTCACAGAATTGGAAAAAAGGTCTTGAATTCTATTGGAACGAGAATGACCCTGAACAAAAGGCCAAAGCAGGAGGCCTTAATCCCATATTTCAATTTATCCTACAAAGCTACAGCAATAAAACCTCATGGCACTGGCAAAAGAGATGCTCACCAGGGGAAAGTTGCCACTGGGTGCCTGCATAAAGGGCTGATCCCGATGACATATTAAAACCTAATGACCACTAGAAAACCACAAATAAAAGATAAAATTAAAAATGAACATTTGAAATAAATAGACATTTCTCAGAAAATGTGCATGACAAAGTTGACCATTAGAGAAATATGGTGGGCATGTAAACCAGTAAAACCACTGCATACATTAGTATGGATATTCCTCATAAAACTAAAAAGAGAAATTATGGTGTCAGCTCTACCTTCTCTAGATGTTTTCTCTAGGGAGGTAAAGGTATCATGGGAGAGTGATTCATGGGTACTCCTATTTGTGGCAGTACAATTCACAAAAGGTTAATTATTAGAGTACTCCATTGGCAGATGAGTGAAGAAAGACAGATGCAGGAAGAGAAGAGGGAGAAGAGAGGGGGAAGATGCAGGAAGAATGAAAAATTGCTGTCTATGCTCACCAACTCCCTGTGACATATGGGATTAATGTGTACTGCAAAACTGTACTAAAAAATCAAAAGAGAAAGAAAAATGATATGTGTATAAAATACTACTCATTAATAAGGAGGGATAAAATTGAGTCAACTGTAGGCAAATTGAAGTGCTTGACACCATAATGCTTAATAAAATAAACAGATAAATAGCACATGGTCTTTCCTATATGAAAAACTAAAAATACAAAGAGTGAAATAAAGGATGGATAGGAGGAAACAGAAAGATAGAATTTGTGGGTCTGGAAAGGGAATCTGAATAACAAGGGGAGAGGGGGAAAGAGAAGGACAGTTGATCGTGCTGGGATCTGTATGTTTACCAAATTCAGCAACACCTGTGATTGTTGTATATCCCAACCAGATACTCATGCTACCAACTCAAGGAGGGAAATATGCCCTGCATCAGGAATCCAGATGCTGATAGCAAACGTAGACTCATATAGATCGCTCCACAGTATTTTTCTTCTGAGTTCCAGTGACCCTAACTTGTAATGCAAACATTCCTCTGCTTAATTTCAGTTTTATACTTTCCCCTAATTTTTCTGGGTATTTTTCTCTTTAATTAGCATAAATGTTCAACTCTTAATGTTCTGTAATGTATTATCATCTCATCCCACACCATACTAATATTTATTCTAGAAAATCTTTTTTGATCACTCTTGTGATGAATACATTTCACTTTTTTCAGGATGTTTTTATGTGCTCTATTTCAAATTCAATACAGAGAGCTTGTAATATAATGCAGATACAATTATTTGTATGTGTTTACATATAAATAAAAGCATATAAATACAAAATCATGCTTAAGACAAGCATTTCTTAGATATCAAAGACTACATGATTTAACTTATTTCATATTACATTTCAAGTTTGAAATGCTGAAGATATTGCTTCTCTAAGGTACAGCAACAATTTCATACTGACTCACTGATGGCTATTTATGGATTTCACACTGTTGATTCCTTTCTTACGAGTGCTTGATTTTATGTAATACTAATTGATTTAAGTTATTTAGATTCACTAAAGGAAATTATCATTGCAGCAAATCCACAAACTTTCTAATATACTACCATTATGTCTGAAATAATAATTATTCCAGTATCTGTTAAAGATCTCTCTTCTGACCTAAGGCTGCGTATAAGTGTGTTTTTCTATGTGCATTTGCCACAAGGACAATCTGTCATATTTTACCTAAGTGTGTACAGTGACATAAAATTCTGCATAGAGCCGGCAAGATAGCTCAGTGAACTAAAGTGCCTGCTTATGCAAGCGTAGGCAAGTGCAAAGACCACAGCTGAATCCCCAGCACCACCTGCTGCACCAACTCTGCCCCCAGGGCAGGCTGAGGCAGGCAGGGTCCATGCCTCATAGTGCATACCTATAGTCCCAGCGCTGGGGAGGCTAAATGCAGGAGGCTCACTCTGAGTCTAAGCTTTGTAGTGAGATCCTGGCCGTTTATTTATTGATGTGTTTCATGATGTTTCCTGGAAGGATGACACCCAATTTTGATTATCTAAATTCCAAGTTATTTCAAATAATTTTTACTTTTAACATTTTTTGTGAACCAGCACATTAAATACATTTAAAAAATCTATACACTAATAACATAAGCAAATATATACTAATCAATTAAATTCGTTAATGACTAAAATTTTATATCTATTTAGATAGAAGATTTGCACAAACACATCACTGAATGTAATTTCATTTACCACTGAATCACTTGAAACGTAGGTTCTTCTAATGCACATATTTTTAGATTATGTCACGCTATGTACAACTACTGCCCATGCGGCTGCATTCACATATACCAATAAAAGTTACCATAGATATGGTAGTTTTCATTCTTATATATTTGCTGTACATCTCCTGCACGTACTATACCTTCTAATATCATTATAATTTCCCTACAGAGCTGGGGAGATAGCTTGGCAGTCTATCCGACAAGCTCAAAGACCCAAGTTTGATCCCTGGTACCACACACCAGCTCTGGAACTGGGCATGGTGGTACAAGACTATAATCAAAGCGTTAGGGAGGCTGAGATAAGAGGATCAGTATGAGTTCAAACTGTGTGATGAGTACATAAAAATAAATTAATTTAGTGATTAATAAAAATATAAAAAGTAATTTCCCTAAAGTATAACTTAATAATTTCCTGCAATATTGGGACACGTAATTTGAACTTCTCTGTATTTGTCCCCAAGGTTACTGGGAGATGTCTCAGTAGAATAAGCACTTCCCTGGCAAGTACAAGGGCCTGAGTTCAATTCCAGGTTCTGCCCAAAATAATAATAGTAATAATAATATAATGACTGTCCCTCTTCTTAATCTAATCAGTATTTGCTTACCACTTTTGATTTCTGACCATTTTTTTTGTTTGACAGAACCAGGGATTGAACTCAGGCCCTTGTGTTTGTCAGGGAAGCGCTTATTCCACTGAGCCATCTTCCCCACCCCACATTTTTTATTATAAGTCAAGTTTTTCAAAGTACACAAGTTATTTCTTTATTTACATGTTTCATGACCTTTCCTGAAGTATTCTGACACTAATTCTGATTATCTGAATTCCAAGTTATTTCAAATAATTTTTCCTCTTAACATATTTTTAGTGAGACAGACACACACTCCAAGTTCTCTTACTCCCAGTATTAAACTGCGTCCATTGGTTTCCTTCATGAAAGATATTCCTGGTAACCTTACCACTTACTTTAGGGCACACAGTGTATGTTTTCACAATAAAATTCTACCTTATTTACTACTTAGGAAACTAATATTGAGTAAGAACAGAAAATAATTCTTTCTCATTCCCTTAACAAATGGATATTCAAGTACAGAAGGTTTTATTTTGTTCCAAAGAGTATAGTTCAGAACAAGTACTTTAAAATCCACTATGTCTAGCAGTGTGTTTGTGTGTGTGTGTGTGTGTGTGTATGTGTGTATGTTTTCTTTCCTTTTAAAGTGGGAAAATTTAAGACATTAACAATTCAGTCAGGCACCAAAATAGCTTATAATATAAATTATCCAATGTTTTCTTCTATTCAAATATCTCTTATATGTTCTAATGTACTGCATTATTTCTGATACACACACACACACACACACTGCTAGACATTTTGGACAAGTGTAGGGCAACTAGGCCTTTTGTAATCTCTCCCACCTTTACTGAGACACACATTACAATGGTCACACAAGTGACTTTAAGTGTGTATTTATTATCATATACCACATGGAAGAACATTAAATATACTATAATAATGTTTCTTTGAAAAAGTCACATATGGTGGCGCAGGCCTGTAATCCCAGCACTCGGGAGGCTGAGGAAGCAGGATTGTTGTGAGTTCGAGACCAGCCTGAGCTACAAAGTGAGCTTAAGGCCAGCCTGAACTGCATAGTGAGACCCTGTCTCAAAAAAAAAAAAAAAAAAAAAAAAAAAAAAGGAATTAACTTAATATACAGATAGCTTTTCATATACATTTGTTCTGGATTCAGCACTTGCTTACTTATACTATGAAACTTGGAAGTTTTAAAGGCATAAATCAAAACATATTAGGATGATCTGACTTTTCAGAGCTGATATTTATGTTGGCTCTTGTAAATTGGTTAAAAGCCAATTGAAACCGTCCGTTTTGTTGTGTGTGTTTACGTTTCCTTTCCATCCTTTTTGCTTTTGGCTTGCAGAGGCTTAAAGTTCTAATTCTGTGTCAGCTGTGCTTTCCATGGAGGTCTAGTGAAATTTTATTTTTCTATATGCTTTTCAATTTGATTCTCCTGCTTAACCACATAGAAGATGTTCAAGCCAAAAAATGGGATCCCACAGACAAATTCAATAAAAGCATGCACACAAACAAACACACACAACCCTAAAAACCATGGAATGAAAACAGATTAACATTTACCCAAATAAAATTGTGACTTTTCTTTTTTTAAGTAGCTAATTTTCATTGTTTTCTTACCTCCTTTGCTGAAGAGAAAATTTATGTTATACAAATAATATTGCTCCCTGCTTTCAAGTCATTGAACACCTAAAGGAGGTTCTTAAAATAAAATTTTATTTTTTCCTTGTAAAGGTGGTAATGCAAGAGAGCATTAATGAAGAAATTTTCTAGCTTCTTTGAATGTGATAACACATCAAGATAAAGCAGAGTAAACACCAGTTGCAGTAACTTTCACTGGGCTCAGTAACTTGCCATGTGGAAAATGGGAGGACGGTCAAGATCTAGTGTAACTATCAGCAATGAAAAAGTAAAATGCTGTGTATTTTACAGTGACAAGAAAGTATTGAGGGTTGGGGATAATTAATTGTTTATCTTCAGAAAACAGCAGGAGTTCACTTAGACAAATAACCAGCATTTAAACATGCTTGTAGAGGAGGAAAAGGCAGTGAAGCAAACTTACTAGCAACTACTAATCCGAGCGCAAAGACTGTAATAATAGCTGTAAACAATCTCTATTTTCCAACTTCCTCACACTACAATGCTTACTTCTCTATAAATAGAAGCAAAGCAGCTTTTGGCTAAATGCTCTCACTTGTGGAAATGGTTGCAAAATGCTTGGCAAGAACCGTGATTTACTCTAGTGTCAGACATAAAATATTAAAAATTTCAAAACTTGTTTTCAGAAGAGAATATTATTATTACAATAAACATAAAATGCCTAGCTATATCCGAATAAATCTTTCTGGAAGTGGAAGAATTTCTGACTCTGTGTTGAATTTGCAAAAAGATTCCTAATGTAGTAAGGTTTGGTTTCATTACCTCTCAACCAAAGCATTTTAGCATAATTTTAATGTATTTGTGTAATACATTAAATAGAACAGGATTTAAATAGAATATTAGTTGAAAATGAATTTAGGAAAGTTAATGAATTCAGGAAATATACTCATATTTTGACATGCTCCAGCTGAGAAATGTATATATATTTTCAGAAATGACCCAAACCAGCTAAAATTCATCCAATAGAAGTATAACAGAAAATATTTGGATTTAATTCTTTCAATTTTTTCAAGTTAATGTTCATTGTCTACTATTTTACAATGTAAACAATGATCCAAGGTGCCAGGGAGATGGCTCAGTAGAATAAGCACTTGCCTGGCAAGCACAAGGGCCTGAGGAGTTCAATCTATGGTTCCACAAAAAAAAAGATCCAAATATATATAACTCTTTAGTAGTGCCAGAAAACTTAGTGACACATGTTAGCTCTTCATATAAAATTCCATTATTTCTCTATCCAAGTTTATAAGAATGCCGCTTATCAGAAGTTTAAACAAATAGGATTTAAATATCAAATAAAGAAAAAGCCCAAACAAATATTTCATCTTTCTAATTTTCTGCCTTTACTGACCAATATTATTTTGCTTCATGGTATAAGAATTCCAATATTATTAACAATGAAATAAAAGACAAGTGAGCCTTTGATTAATTACATTGAATTTATCACTCAAATGTATTGTGCTTTAAAGAAGCAATCCTGGATATTTTTTCAGAAGCTGCTAGATAGTTAAAAGCAAATTTTTCTATAAACATAGATCACCTTGTAATAAATGATAGGTTTCTGTTTTGCTCAGGATGGACATTCCTAATGCGTGGCGGAGCTCCTCAACATAGTATAGTGTACTTATCCTGTTGCTCGATGAACATTATTATGGCATGTGCAATACACTTCTGTTACAATCTGTGTGACCTAGTAGTCATAGCAATTGCTAATAAAAATCATTGATCCTAGCTCATAATCCTGAGTATATACACCCAATTTGAAATAAACTGCAGAGGAATTAAAACCCTCATTTTCTGAGGTGTATTTTAAATAATAAGTGAATATATCTAGCTGTCGGCCTCCTGGCTGGGCGCCTTCATGACTGTCTAGATTAGCACTGCCAGCTCCCTTTGCTCATTATTCCCTCTTGGCTAATTGCCTCTTTTCCTTCATTTGTACTAATTAGGCCACATTTTGTTTGGCACATTAGCTTGAATTGTGTCACCAAGGTAAAACAGCTTTAATAAAGCCTAGATATGCAACATCGCCACTCAGATCATTATCGATTAGGAATGTACCTTCAAAAAATGAATTTAAATAAGGGTAATTAAACTACACACAAAGACATATATTTCAGTGTTGTATTTGAAACAAGTCCCATTATCATATCGTTTAGCTCTTTAATAATTTTAATAAAGTCTGTGATGCCATAGGCAATTTCCACCTCTTATATGAATAAATGTTTTTGTGTTCTTAAAAGCTTGATAAAATTTTATTTTCCTTACTCACATCTCTCATCCTTAGAAGGTACTGTGGGACCCATGGTCATTACAAATTATAATAGAGTTGGATAAAACTGCTGCCATTTGGTGTCCAGATTGCTTCAAAAATTATAGGAAACTGCCATCCAGTAAGTTGACTTGTACAATTTTGCAAGCGGATCCTGCTGATGGATTTGTGGCCATATGTGGAGTTCTACAGAATGAACAAACAGACAGTTTTGCTTGCAGCAAGGAATTTAAAACTTACCCAACATATTTCCTCTGAAATAATAGTTTTAGTGCTTCTGGAGGGTAAGAAAAGACTTCAATTCCATAACACGCTGCTATCAAGATGTTATCCGTGTCCTGAGAAACTGGTATCAAACTATTTTTGGTAAGCAGCCATTTAGTAAGAACAGATGGTAACAACAGGCACAAGAGAACATGGACAATATCCAGGTCTCAGATAAATAGAAGTGTTTGCTTAGCTTTGAAAAGAACTTAAGACAACAACTTTCTGATGAGGAGGGAAAGCACACACTAGGTACATGCACAATGAAAACACAATTGATAATACACTGCCCAGTTATAATTTCATCCCTTTCTCTTAGTAGAAAAGTTCTGAGCTGAGAACCTGCTACAAGGAATTCCTAATGACTAGTTTTTAATCTACAAGCAAATAAGGTGATTTCATGGACAAAACACATATTGGTAAATGTACAAAATGGCAGCAGTACCAAAGAAGAATTATTACCAGAGAAGAATTACTAGAAAAGAAGAATTATAAAACTTCCCAGCTTAATAACTCTGAAGAATAAAGACTTACTAAGTGAAAATATATTGATGCATAATTCACGTTTATAAATGTGTAATAAGAAATCCTTCTCAAAGAAGTTACAGAAAGGAAGTAATTCAGTTAAATGTGCTTATAAAAGTACATATACAAAATTTAGATAATCTTTCTTCCAACAATTTATGAATGATATCAGATGCTCTGATGGAAATCAAGATTTTTAAGCTTGGATACTCTACATATCAGCAATTAGAAGAAAATGACTGGTTTTTGTTTCATATTATACCTAGCATATTAAGTCAGGTTGTGGAGGTGAATGACATAAGCCAAATTATTCTCAGATTCCAGACTAGAGGTCTAACACAGGGACCTCAAGGGGACAAGCTGGCCATTTGCCACAGTGCCAAATAGCAGAGATGAGTCATAGTGAAACAGGAAATTTATTTATTTTGGTAAGTCAAGAAGAGAGTTCTAGAGGAAGAAAAGAGTTCTAGTGACCTAAGGTATGCCTCCAAAGTATTGGTCACTGGAAGATGATACAGAGGCAAGAAAGCTAGGGGCCAAGAAGTGTGCTGTCAAATTTCTTTGTTCAGTTTGGACTTGTTATCATTACCTCAGGTCTGGTCCCATGATGTCTTGATAATGGGCATAAATTATTATCACTTGAAGGAAAGTGACACTTCCTACTATGAGATGTTAGGCTATAGGGTTCACAACTCCTAGAATGTGTGACTGCCTGGTAGAAGAAATTACTCAGAGGAAGGACATGATAGAGAAACAAAGTGAGGGTGTTCAGGACAATGTTGGAGATCTCTGAGATCATTCAATGATTTAAAGATGCCTCTGCTACCATGCCTCATACTTACAAAAGTATTAAAGGAATTTAATGAAATGTGTCTTCTTACACTTTGTATAGTAGATGAATCAGATAACACAAAAAACTGAAAAGATGTAAATTATATTGCACCGTGGTCTTCTGTATACTTTGGCCAGTGCCATGGAATTCAGTATTTGGATTGTTTTCTAATGTTGTGGATGAATTTCACAATTCTTGACTATTTATTTCCTGTAATATAAATATAATAGAAAGTCAGCACCCCTTAGACACAATCAAAAAATAATACTTCTTTCCTTAATTTTGACTACTGTTGTAGTGTGGTTATAAAAGTTTCTGTTAAATTTTCTGTGGACAGTGACAGGGTCTAAGTTATTTTTCACATAGTTTTTCTCTTCTTCATTCATATGCTGGCCTCAGAAATCCTTTTCATTTTTTCCTTTAGATTTTAACCCAACTTCAGTGTACTCTAACTTCATCTATTTCACTGGATTTCCATTTCTCTCCTCCTGCCTACAGCGCTTTCTTCTCCAAGGCTACTGTTTTTCATATGTTTGACAGTTTTGGTCAAATAAAGTCCACACAACAACAATAAAAGTGAAATTTCTAATTGAAAAATCAATGCATGCCACAATTAAAGTTCTCTAATGACCTTTTATTCACTCTGGAAATATAAAATTATTTTGTCATGGGGGTGAGATGGAATCTCAGTGTTGTTTTAATTTGCCTCTCTTGAATTACCAATGATGTTGAACATTGTTTCTTTAGATGAAATTTGTATCCAGTCTCATCAGTGAAATAAATCACATCACATAAGTGCAAACGTCACATCGACTTCCTTGTGTGAGAAGTTGAAAGAGGAAAAAAGACCCAAAATGTACAATAGCTGTGGTGGAATGGGAAGAAAATGCTCAAAAGGAAAGAGAAACTGGAATGGGGGAAAGGTGAAAAGAAGGAAAAGAACACATAGATAATTAAATACTATATGTACATACATATGTATACATATACATGATATCCTATTAATTGATATTAGCTCGTGAAGGTTTATGCTTATGTTGCTTGAACAATATTTCATGTCTATACGTTGTAATGTGAGCACCACTTTGAAGACAACATTGTACTAACCATTGTTATTCTCCTACAATCTTGTTTTGAAATTTTATATTAATGTTTTTATTATTTGTTTTTCTTTTATATAAAATAATAAAATTGAGCTGGCCAGATAGCTCAGAAGGCTAAACCACTTTCTTCAGTAGATGCAGAGGCCAGGGTTTAATGCCCTGAGTGCCAGGCCAGCCCCACCCCATGGGCATGCTGACACTGTGATTGAGACTGGACGTGGTGGCATGTGACAGTAATCCCAGTGCTTGGGAGGCTGAACACAGGAGAATCACTATGAATCCAATCTGTGTAGTGAGACCCTGTAGACTGTCCTCAATACATTTATGAATATATAAATATATTAAATAAATTAAATCTCTGCTGTAGCTTAGAAGATACTATATGATTGGATTTCTCCGGCCTTTCTGTACAACCAAAACAATCCAATAACTTCCATTTAGAAAGTTTAGTGGTTTTCCTTAAATATACTATGCCAGCTTTTTTGTTAGGAATATACATCATTTTTTCTTCTTACTACATATAATTCTGCCAGTAACTTCACTTGTCTGTCACTTCCAGCTCTTTAAATTTCATCTTTCCAGTAAGATTCCCTGAAAACTTTATTTAAATTGGCTCACCTCTCCAAAGCATATCAGAGTAAATACCTTCAATTGCTAACTTATATACATTTTTCTTTTCTTATGTATTTGGTGGAGGACTTCAGTATGCAGCTTGGACTCAGAGTGATCCTCTTGTCTCCCAAACACTGGATTCCAGGCATGCATTACCACTGAGCCACTGGCTCAGTGCCCCCATGGGCTTGGCCAGTGAGGCATGTGGTGCTGGAGATTGAACCCCAGGCCCTGCGTTTGCTTAAGCAGGCACTTAGTCCACTGAGCTATCTCACTGGCCCATCATTCATATACATTTTTTATTGTATGAATCAGAAGAGGAAAATGTTTTATGTAAATAGCTGATAGGTTTTTTCTTTTACTAGAATCGTTTGCCTACAAAATGAGATATGCCTCACAATTGTTTTATTTACTACCAGGATTGGAAAAAGTCTGTACCTAAGTTAGTATGTAATAAAAGCTGTGAGTGGTGTAAAAATTCACAAAGAACATATACACCTGAGTTGGATAGTGAATAAATCATAGCTTCTCTATTTATAACTGTTCACCTATTCCATGGCTCAAATAATATAAAGCAAAGCAGATGTGATGGCTAGATTTAGCTTGTGCCCCAAAGGCTCATGGCTTAAAACTTGGTCTTTAGTGTGCCACTTCAGGAGCTGAAGAGACTTTTAAGAAGTTTGAACTCGTGGAAAGTACTAGGTTCATTGATGCTAGCTCCTCTCAGAAAGGATGGAGTTCACCTGGGACTCCTTATGAGTTGTGTAGAAAGGAATTTTATCAAAACTGGGACCAAGAAGGACTGAGCCAGTATTCCGTGATAGAATGTGCGCACCCCTGAGTCTGGTCTTGTTCTCAGTCTGCACTGACACTGACAGAGCTTAAAATGAAATGAGATGAAATGAGACAAGTTCAGGTAAAACCCTCAGCGCTCCCTCGCTTCTGCTTGGAGATGTAGTCCCTCTATCCCTCACATGACCCTAAGTTAACCACCCCCTTGGGTGGTTCAGCCAAGAGGCTGTTGCTACAGAAGCTCATTGGTAGTGCCATGCTTTTGAACCTCAAAAATGATGGATTAAATTAACCTTTTCATGAAATTAAACTAAGTATTACATTATAGTCATAAAAAGTTAAATAATACAAATGCATACAACTTATTTTTGAAGCCATATTGACCAATGAACATCAAACATTTTAAGCCAGGGGCTGGGTGTATAGCTCAGTGGTATAGCACAAGCCTAGTAAGCATGAGGTCCTGAGTTTGGTTCCCAATGCCAAACTCAATGTATTATTTTTATATTTTTATTTTCTTTGTTATACCAAAAAGAAAAAAAAATTAAGCTGGTAGAAAACTCTGTATATCCCATTTGCAAATATTATTTATGTAGTTCTGTTAATTATATCCCAAGTGCTTGTGTATGAGAATTCAATCAGTATTACTACAAATTCTGGACAAAGTTTATGATTGTCATGGTACACTGATCTTGGAAATTACTACATATTAACGTTCTAAATGTTTTCATCCTAGTTCACATCCTTATTTTGATGCAACTGATAAACTAATTGGTATTTCTCTTCTTTCTTTCCTTTCTTTTTCTTTTTCTGCTCATGTTGTAGCTTTCATTTGGTTTATTTTATTAGAAAATAATCTGGAGTATAGTATTTCTAATTTTTAAAAATATTGCTAAATGTCAGCTTATATGGTTCATTCTGTCAGGATCATTTTAGACATCTAAAGTATTAGGACTGGCTAGATAGCTCAACTGAATAAAGTGCCTGCTTAGTCAGGTGCAGGGATTGGGGTGCACCCCAGTGTGCCATGCCAGTAACTGCCCTCAAGGCAGAGTGAGGATTGAGCCTGGGTGTGGTAGCACATGCTTGTAATCCCAGCACTTGGGAGGCTGAAACAAGAGGATCACTAAGAGTCTGATCCATGTAGTGAGACCCTGTAAACCCTATGCTAAGTGCATAAAAAAATTGAAAAATAAAAATAAAATATTGATTATTGCATGTATCATTCTGTTTTTCTTTCAATGACATCATTATTATATAAGTTACTGACTACTTTTGTAAGCAGAATTGTAGAGGTGAAGAAGGCAAAAGTTATAATAAATTTCTCTCTAATTTAAAATAAAATTTCAATCATTGTCTCAGGAAGATATTCTGTACACATATTATGCGGAAGATAGAACACGAAATTCCAATTTCCTAAACTAAAATGTAACACTTACTGAGCTCATTCTCATCCAAGCTCGTCCACCAATGGTGAAACTTTTCATCTTGTCTGCTATAGCTCCTGGCTCTTGCCAACAATTAGCAGATTGCACGGCCGTCCACCTGTCACACTGGCATCTGGGAGTACATAACTGGGCAATGCAGTTTTGCTGGGACTCAGAGTCTCTTTGGTGTTAGACAGCAAAGCCAGGGCACATAGCCTAGCAGTTCTGTCTCACCTGGGCTTCAAGAAGCTAAGCCTGTGGAATGGTATTGAAGAATACAACTTTCTCCCCACACTGCAGTGTTAGGTCCAAGCAGATGAATCAATGGCCATTTGTCCCAAATGTGCACTTGATGGCTCTGAAGTCCTAATCTTGCTCACGCTTTGCCACTTCACCTCATTCTGTCACAAATTTCTTGCCTCTCCATGTAAAAGTCAATTAGGAGAAAGCTGATAACTGGAGAACACATTAGGACAGAGGATTCTATATAAAATAGCAATTGTGTGTGAAGGAAAATCTGCAAAGTCACACTAACAAAGAGGCTTAAATTGTAGAATGGTTGAGTCTGAAAACTGTTGAAAATTTCTTCTCCAAGCCTCATGGGGCCTAAAGCAGACTCTAATTCCAGGGATTACCTAAATCATCCCATACCAATGACACTAAGGATATCTTTTATCATAACCATATGGACATAAAATGTGAAAGTGCAAATCATTTCATTTTTCCCAGAGCAATAATGATTACATATACATTACAAATTGATATGAAAGTTGATTAATAATTGACATTTGTCATCAGTCTCATGCTGACAGATCTTTTGATGTCACAAAAAATCTATACTTGGGCTGGGGTTATAGCTCAGTAGCACAAGTGTCTGTCTGGCAAGTGCAAGATCCTGAGTTCGATTCCTGGCACCAGGAAAAAAACATCTATACAAGTATCAGTTAAGGTACTCAGATTTCATGTACTTTTTCCCATTCTTTCTCCATTATCTATGAGGATCATATATTTATGAAAGCAATTAAACCCACATTGAGGTTTAGATCTTATATCTCTACCATTCATATCTTTTACAGTCTTCTATGCCCATATTCAAAAAGGAACAATTAAAAGAAGCTATTTTTATTGATCTCAGAAGGAAAGTATTCTTACAGACAAGTTGCATAAATATTTGATTGAGATAAACTCTGTGTAGGGGGGAATGCACTAAGGGCTAGAGGAGTACATTGATGAAGCAGTTAAACCCTGATGACATGGGAAAAATAAATATCTCTCGGGGAAAGTGATGTTTAGAATATGCCAAAAATTGACCAGGGCATAGAAAGCTTTTTGAACATGAGAATATATGTGGCTATCAAAATATATGGTGAGTGTTTAAAAATGCATTGCAGTAAAAGTCACACTGCATAAGCCATATTAAAACACTCCACTTTTCTTCACCAATAGGTATGCTAGTCTGCTTGCTATTTTCTGAAGTAGTTTCAGAAAACCTCTTTCATGTCTTTTGTTGTGCTATATCGGCAGCTTCCAAATCCTGAACCAATTCACAATATTTTCCTTTCAGAGTCAGACTTTGAGGAAGAGCTAGGAGTTGCAGTGCCATATCTGATGAATAAAATGGATGAGCCCATATCATAATGTTCAATTTAGTTCTATTTTTTTTTGGTGGAACAGGGGATTGAACTCAGAACCTTGAGTTTGCCAGGCAAGTGCTTATTCTACTGAGCCATCTCCCTGACCCCATTTTTTTTACTGTAATGTTTTAAATGCCTAGTTTTCATCAGATGACTCTTTGCAGTGTCAGAATTTTAAAATCCCCCATATTTTTTAGTCACATCTCCTAAAGACACTCAGAAAAAATTACTTCCAGAACTGCTTCAGATAGTAGCAGAAGGACAGAACAAAGGAGAGTTCACAGCTCACAGGAGTATTTTGGGGTGGACTGAGGTCAGTCTGTCTTGTACTGTAATACATTATTTTATTTAAGCACACACTGTATTTTTATTAGATCATGTGTACATGTGTTTAAAACTGACATACATGTAAAAAAGTTTTGAGACACAACCCTGTAATAGAAATTGAGTATTTTTATTCATATTACAAAAAAAAAAAAAGTCATCTGTGTTCTCAAAACAAATAGCTAAAAGAGAAGGCTATGAATGCTAAGAAATCTATCTGCTTTCAGTCTTTCCATTTTAGGAAGTAATCTAGTACAGGGTGAATCCTCCAGTCTATGGCTTTTATCACTCTGAAAATTGTGTAGTCAGACAGATAAGGTGAGCTTATCTCTTCTATATCTGCACCCAATCTGTTTACTGGCACCAAGACTCTTTGTCTATGTGATTAATATTAGTAATTAGCAGACTTTACAATTATAAGGTCATGCTGGGTTATCTTACATGTACCTCTCACTCACATGAGTATTAAAGCCAGAAAAAGTAAGGGAGATGAGACAAAAGGTACCAGGGAGCTCTAAACATGAAAATTTAACCTGCATTTACTGGCTTTGACAGAGGAGAAAGGAGGAAGTGACCTTGGAACACAGCCTATACTGTGATGCTGGCAGTTTCTGAGCTGATAATCGAGGAAAGTGGAGACTGAGGTCACGGTCTTGAGGAACGGGATTCTGCCAAACCCTGAGTATGTGTGTGGGAAAATTCTTCCTTTCAGTCTTCACCATGTTGATTTTGATTTTAGGTATCAAAACTTAAATATACTTTTGGTAAATCAGAGTACACTTGTAACGTCAATGAAACAAAAATAACCAAAAAAAAAAAAAAAAAAAACCAAAACCGGCCTGCCAAATAGCTCAGAGCGGACTAAAGAGCCTGCTTGGCAGAGCACAGCAGCTGCGATTCGATCCCAGGTGTGCTGTGCTGGCCCCGTCCCCAAGTCACATTGACTGCAATTTAGTCTGGGATGGTGGCGCGCTCCTGTAATCCCAGTGCTTGGGAGGTTGAAAACAGGAGACTCACTACCAGTCTGATCTATGTAGTGAGACCCTGTAGACCCTGTACCAAATACCTCAAAACAACAACAACAACAACAAATTAACAAAAAGTGAACAGTTTTATTGACAATTAGATACGGAAAAAAAAGTGAATGAAAAGAAACATACATGACAAATGGAAAAGTGACTGATTATAGATTAGGTGGATTATGGAGCAATAGAGATCAATTAGAATCTAAAATATTATTCTTGTTCATAATGGAAAATTGTCCAGCAAAATAGAATGTGGTAACGTCATAAGAAAAGGAGAATGAAGGTTAAAATGTTGGAGGAAAACATTTCTTGTAAAATCTATAATTGGTTTAGCCAAATCCCTTTTCAGATACTATGAATTCTAGAATGTACGGAAATTTCTACATAAGGTCTCCAGTAGGTCCCTATGTTGATGTTAAGGAAGCAGGCTTTCTTCCTTGATGTTAAGGAAGAATTAAGCATCTCTTGATTATTTCTTTGAGTTGCTATTGAATGAAATAATCAATAAACTTAAGAGTTTATTTTAAAATGGAAATAAATAGCATTTTGATATGTATTTCACATCAAAATCTCTTAATTGATTTTGTTTTTATCTTAAAGTTTTTCTCCTGTGGACTTAAGATGCTGAATACTGATAAGACATTTGCAATTCATTTTTTTCCTCCAGACTTTACTTCTGTTTGACTAATACTACTGTAAACACCTTACTGGCCTGATTACTTCTTATCTTGTGTTTCTAACTTTATGAACTTAACTGCATTTCTCTGCTGAGTTTATTAAAGGACAGACTAGAATATGCTATTCTAATGCCTACTTTCTTAACATCAAGATTACCAATTTCTATTAATTAATTTAATTGCTATTTTATTAACTTTAAACATATACAGTTAATATTTTCAGTTATGAGGCCAGGGAGATGGCTCAGTAGAATAAGCATTTCCCTGGCAAGTGCAAGGGTCTGAGTTCATTCCCCTCTTCTGTCAAAAAAATATATATATATATAATTTTTCAGTTGTATCCATATTATTCATATCATGTATTGAAGTTTAAGGTTTTCAGTGTTAATATTTAACACATTTCCCTGTAGCAAGTTACCTAGACTTGGGTTTCTGTTTGAATTTTGCAAATAATACAATATTAACACATTCATACAATGCTGTTTTCAGAATTAAATACTTAATTGTTTCAAATCAAAGGTAATATAAAAGAGTAAGCAAATTCAGTATATGACACACAGTTATGACTTTGTTTATGGTAATCTATTGCAGATAATGTTATTTTATTATATGTCCAACTACTACACAAACTCCTACAGTTTATACATATATATGTACGTATACATGCACATATATAGTCATTAGTTACATTACTAAATTCATTTATGCTATAATTAAAAATATATGTTCCACATTTTCTTCAGACCACCTTGCTGAATAATAGATATTTGAACTTATTTTTTAGTTAACATAAAATGTTTATTCTATGCATTTCTGGTAAAAATTGTACTCCACAACATTTTCCATATTTATATAGTAAAATTATTTATTATCATTATGTTATTTTTCTAGATCTTGATCATAAGAAAGATATTTTTAAAGTTTGATTCATATTTCCTGAGGGGCATTTCCTTTTCCTTGATAGTGAAATGTGGTTAACACTTTCTCTTTCTGTAACTACTTTTATTTTATTAAATGCCTTTTTATTTTAGTGGGTAGAAATAGTGCAACTTTGAGGAAAAATAATGTAATGAATTTGGAAATAAAATATATACATAAGCATTTCAGGGAAGGCACAGAAATGACCATAAGGTAAGAACTAATTAACTCAGTTGCATTCAGTAATAGGAATCTACTTTTGTCCAGTGCTCTCAGACTGTTTATTTACTTGTATGATTACAAGTTACACAATAGGTGTTCAATAGCTCTGTCAACCTGGCTGACAGAGCCAGGTTAATAAACTTATTCTGCTGAGTTTATTAAAGGACAGCCTGGAATGAAAATGAGATGTGTCATTCAGGAGAATTAACACTCCTTGCTTATGAAATAAGCATCTCTTGATTATTTCTTTGAGTTCCTATTGAATAAAATAATAAAGCTAAGAGTTTATTTAAAGTGAAAATAAATAACAAATGCCTATTTGTTATCAATAGGTAATTCAGGAGAATGAGCAGTGTCAGCCGGGTTGACAGAGTCACCAAACACCAATTGTGTAGCTTGTAATCTTATGAATAAATAAACAACCTAAAGTATTATTTTTCTTTAAAAATTATTTAAAATGTCAAGATTAAAAATATCATTGACAGCTTTTTTGAAAAGCAATCATGCATATAAAAGTCACTGATTATTATTCTGAAACACAGGATTTACACTGGATTACAGTGTCATTTAAAAGGAAGTTTTATCAATTTAATAATGTAGATTTGATAAAACAAATTAACATTTACCAGTGACACTATGTTTTCATAAGCTTTATGGAACCCATACCCTTAGCAATCACTTTAAAATAATTGCAATATCAGGAAACAACAAAAATAAATTTATCATTTATTGTTTTCCACACTATGAGTATATGGATGCGCAAACTCCACTGTCAGTTGTTGTGGTGTGTGTGCGTGTGTGTGTATATGTGTGTGTATGTGTGTATGTGTGTGTGTGTGTATGCATATATATATGAATTAGAGTAAATATAATTTTAAATGAGAAAAATACAACAAATTGATTAAACATTCTGTATTTAAGAAAACAACTATTAAAAATATCCAGAAATCTTAGAAAAATAGCACTTATAGGACAAATATTCAATTTGATTTTAAAATATATCAAGCAATTTGTTTAATTTAAAGCAATTTTAACACTTCGTAAAAACTCAATTATAGGGGCCAGGGAGATGGCTCAGTGGAATAAGCACTTCCTTTGCAAGCACAAGGGCCTGTGTTCAATCCCCAGTTCCACCAAAAAAAAAAAGCTATGTAATAACAGAGACAGATTCCAAAATAAATTGTTTATCAGATAACTCTCACTGTTATCATTTAATTTCATAACCCAGAAAGAATACATCGGAGTTTCTTAATCATGGCATTCAGTTCACACTTCCCATTGCAGAACTGGCAAGTAAGTTATAGATTTATATTGATAGTTGTGTCAGGAAATACTAAAAAAAAAGGAAAACAAAATGCCTATATCCTTCCCCTTCTGGCATCACATTTTTATTAACTTCTGGAAGTAAAAAGTGTTTCAACTTCATCAATTTACTAGAATAACTGGGGACGGCCAGATAGCTCAGTGGACTAAAGTGCCTGCTTAGGCAGACTCAGGGAACATGGTTTGGTCCCCGGCGTGCTGTGCAGACCCTGGCCCCAGACAGTGCTGAGATAGTGACTGAAACCTGGCATGGTGGCGCACGCCTGTAATCCCAGAGCTTGGGAGGCTGAAAACAGGAGAATCACTATGAGTCCTATCTACATAGTAAGACCCTGTAGACCCTGTCCTAAATACATTCTTCAACAACTGATTGCTCTGTGTGGGCTGTCATTTGACATCTGAACTTGCATAATACAAATTTTACATGACCATTCATACTAATTTTGTCTATTTTTAATCCAAATTTCCCTTCCATTCTCATACAACACTGCTTGTGTATTTAAGATTTTAAAATACTCAAAAACTAAAGTAACCAATTTGAAACCATTATTCTTTCTGGGTTATGAAATTAAATGATAACAGTGAGAGTTCTCTGATAATTGAAATTAATTTACAATTCAGTCACTTCAGATCATTTTAAGTAGCAGTTCTTTAGAGTTAAGGCTATTGTATGCATTTGGCCCACAAAACCGCATTGTTTGCTTGAATTGAATGCACACATTATTATAAGCTAGATCAGAACTGATAAGAAGACTGCTATATTTTGATTGATTTTTTATATAAAATTTAATTTTGAAAACTTGCTTATTTATTTAATTAAATTTATTTTGAGACAGAGCCTTGCTATACAGTTTAGGCTGGCCTTGAACTCACTTTGTAGCCTAGGCTGGTCTTGAACTAGCAGTGCTCCACCAGCCTCAGCCTCCTGAGTGCTGTGGTTACAGTTGGGTGCCATCCCCCAGCCGTTACAAGCTCATTTCTAAAAATCACTGCATACTTGACACTTCTGTGTTTGATCAGGCATATCTGCAGAGATGTCCTACTGCTTAAAACATATAGTTAAAGTTGGAATTCAGATTAAAATAAATCTCTTCTTAAAATTGTTCAAACTATGGGATACAAACATGTTATATAAATATTCGATGAAGATAGGAGATTCCTGTTAACTGCAAGTTTTGTAGTACTTGTGTGAAGGAAAGTTAAAAGTTTGACATTGCTATTCTTTTTCATTAAATGAAATGATTTTAATAAAAAAATCATACTCCTGAATGTTAATCCTATTCTTATTCTTCATATACTGCTCAAAGAAATAAAACATATTATCCGTTTTTCATGTCAATTACAAAAAGAAATGCCCATTTAGCTAAAATATTTCAGTCCACTTCTATTTCCCAGATTTCTCTTGCTGATTCATTTCTTAGAGTCTCATCATAGTTTCACGATTTGATTAACTCTGAAAAAGCAGTCTTTCTAACTGGTAGGAGAAGTTATTTAGAACATGGCAGCTTATTCCTAAGATAAGAATAATACAATAATGTAATTTTTAAATTTTTTGCATCGACAAAGGAAGGAAGTCATTGCCTCTTCTTCCTCTGCATATCAATATCTTTTGTAAATCCCTCCTTTCTGGCTTTTATTAAACCCAGAAAAGATCAGTCCCCACTTACCCTTCATTCTTCTAAAAGAATACAATCTATGTTATGGAATTAGAACACCACATAAAAGTACTGTCAAGATAGAAACTTGACAGTGATTTTAACTTGAATCTACTTTGGTTTTTACAGAAAATATGATAGTTTTTCCAGATACTATGAAATAAAATCTGGAACAAGGAATATGGCTAAGTGACATAAATATATACAAAATTTTATATATGGTTTATGCTAACCAACTATGCAAAACTATCTGATAACTAAATTAATCAGATTTTTATGACCAATGATATATGCTCACATATGTCATTTATACTTGCAAAATACATAAGTTTTTTATAAAATATTTAGATGTTTGAATGATAAGTCATAGAGGAAAGAGGAATATGAAATGGATATGGGAAGAAGAAATATGAAAAAATGAACCACAGTCTTTTGAAGGAATACATAAAAGCATGTCGTACAAATACACAGTATTTTCTCTTTTTGTTAAAGTTATTTCTAGTATGATAATCTACTTGAATCAATGATTTTCTCTATAGATAAAATTTAAAGACAGCATTTGCTAAAAAATAAACATGGTACCATAATGAATGCAAGCTCTGGGTAAATTTGAAAAAATATCATATTCCTACATTGTTTCCTCAAACAGTTAAAACAGTGATTCTCAAATTTAATAAAATTGTATAGATTTCTACTAAATCTTGAAACTATGTCAAATATTGATTCTTCATGGAAACAATATCATAATTTCAAAAATATTTTCAGAGTAAAAATTGTAGTTGCTCTAATTAATTAATGTCAACTGTAACAATTCAAACATTAAAAATTATAGTAGGTAAAATGATATTTCATTCACTGAAAAGTAAGTTATTTAAAATGCTTCAAATAGAGCGTTACCTAGAATTAAAGAAAACATAACCATAGAAGCAGTACAGAAACTTAATTGCAACTAGCAGTTTAAATTTGAAACAAGCTAACAACATTCTGGGAACTCCACAAAGCTGTGTAAAGCAAGATGAGTAGATCTTCATTGTAAACAAAATGTAAATTTTATAAAGGAAAATATCTAAATAAATCAAAAACTGTAGCTCCAAGATAACAGAAATTATAAAACTGCAATCCTCTAGCAGACTGCTATGTAACTAAAGTTATGCATCAAGGTAAAATCCTGTGCTGAGTATAAAAGGTTAGACTCCAGATTACTTGGCATATGTTTATGTCACGGATCAATTTATTGTTTAGTGATATACATATATTAACTAGCTTATAGATCTCTCATTGAAGGATAAGGTTAACAATGGACACATGAAGTAGTTACTGCACCACTTTATTTAAATAATACACATGTATCTACATGTACGTGTACATATAAATATAATTATTTATAATGTTGCTTTTGAAACATGGCAGATGTTCAATAAATGATCAGTATTTACCTGTAAATGTCATTAATATATAAATAATCTTATTATAGGTTGATTTACAGTGTCTCCCAAACTCTCATGAGGTCAGAGCTGTGGATTTTAGAAGATCATTAGGCGCCTTCCTGGCTCCTCTTCCTTTTCTTGCTTCCTGGATGAGTTGCAAGGAGAAGCTGTTCTCTGCCCAGGACCCATCACCACCCCCAACCACAGACTGAACCCTCCAAAGGCTGCAATCAACAATAAACCTACCCGGGGGCAAGCTGCTCAGGCCCCCCTTTTGTCCCTCCCCAACAGAAGCTTTTCTATCCAATAAAGTTTTTTCCTCAACCTCCAAAAAATGAAAAAATAAACCTATCCTCCTTTAAATTGTGTGGGTTGGATATTTTCTCCCAAGACTGAACAGTGAAACATAGCATTTTTATTTATTTATTTTATTGATATAGAGTTTTGCTACACAGGTCGTATGCATAGTGCTGCTCCTGTCTCAGGCTCCCCAGGGCTGAGATTACAAGTGTGCACCATGACACCTAGTTGTGGTGGGCACACCAAGCCTGGGGTTCTGGATCTGCATGCCATGCTGCACCAGGATTAGAACTCAGGTCCTTGTGCTTGCCAGAGGGACACTTAGATTCAAGCTATCTCCCTGGCCACAAACATAACTTTTTATAAATAATTTAGAAACAATCTTTAAAAGTTTGCAAACAGCATATAAGTAATACAATACAAGGAAATAGAAATGAAAAGTTGTCTTTAATTTTAGATATACAGTGTTAAAGACTGACCTGCCCAGCCTCCTTAGGTCTGGAAGGTAGCTATTATTAAATCATGCATTAGTTAAAGTTTTGGTCGTGAGTTTTACTCATGCTCTAGTAAATCTGTTTTATGAAGTAAAATGTGTCTTTATAAGACATATATGTATTTTTAATGTAGTCAGTATTTTGTAAAAAGAAAAAACAAAATAAAAGGGAGAAAGATAGAAAGAAGCAGAGGGGAAGGGAGACGAGGGAGACAGAGATAAGGAGAGGGAGAAGTAGGGAGACAGGGATGGAAGGAAGGAGAGAAGAGCAGGGAGGGAGAGATTCCCAAAACTTTATTGCACTGATTACATAGAAATATGGAAACAGAACAGCTACATTACACCTATGGCCAAAGGAATTTAATGAAATATTATTCTTCATTGTCTAAGCAGAAGTTTCCTTTCAATTGCAAGATTTGGTTTAGCAGTTTTCAAATACTCTCCTTGCTATGTGGGCAGTGACTTTTGGGGGGCTTGTTTTTCAGTCACAGTCAAAAAAAGAAGCTAATGTGATGAACAGTCCCACGAAGGGCCAGTGTGCGGGACAAGGAGCTATCGTGCAACACAGACAGAAGTACTATTGGTGATAAAACTGCACCAAAGGTCCATGATTATCCAATAAGGCTGGAGAACTCAGAACCCAAAAATGAACTATTCTAACCCTATTAAATTCATCAAACAGGAAAATTAATATAACATAGATATGCCCCAGATATATACGTGAATGATATATACATATTACATGCATATATATTATTATGTTTCAGATACGTACATATATAATATATATTTACATATATAATATATAACACATATATGTTTGTAATATGCAATACATGATATGTTGAAACTTTTGAATTATATTTACTGAAAATTATAAAATATATATCCATTCTATGTAAGTATACAATTATTGGTATGAGTACTGAGAAATGTATGTATAGCAAAGGATTCAAATTTAACTTGAGTCTTTTGAGCAAGGTCCTAAGCTCAATCCCTGGTTTTTGAGAGAGGGCCTCAATCATGAGCAAAGATCAAAGAACTGGATTGGAGGTGATATTTCAAAATTTTGAGTCAAACATTTTATCCATTTTTAACTACCTTTAATTTCCTCTATAATTTAAGAAGCATAATGAAGATAATAACAAAAGTAAATTCAGGAAAATCTTAGTATAAAGACACTTCACATCATCTTAATTTTTAGAAAAAGAAACGTTTTTACAAGAAATGAAATTATTTAGACAGACTATTCAATTAAAAAATAAAGTGCCTCCTACAACTTAAAATATTCTGTTGAAACATAGAAGTTTTGGAAGAAATCTTAGATGAAAACTGACAAAATATGTAAAGTATTTCAAATTTTGATTTTCCAGGGGATGGTAGAAAGAAGAAGAAGAAGAAGAAGAAGAAGAAGAAAAAAAGGAAACTGCACAGAGAGTAAAAAGAAGAAAATGTTGATTTCATTACAATACTGAAGTCTAAGAGTGATTTTTTAAAATATTTATTTATTCATTCATCTGCTACACAGTCTAGCTATGCAGCTAGAACTCATAGTGATTCTCCTGTCTCAGCCTCCCCAGTGCTGGAACTACAGTCATGTGGCACCATCCCAGTTTCAGCAGTCAGCATGGTGCATGGCCTCACCAGCATGAATTTCTGGGGTCAAACCAGGGTCCTTGAGCTTACCAGGCAGGTGCTTAGACCACTAAGCTGTCTCCCTGGCCCTGAAATGACTTTTGGATTGTTATTTGCCTTATTGTAATTCATGAATCACATTGACATATGGCAATGGAAAGAAAGCTGGGGTGGGATACAGCTCAGCGGTACAAGTGTCTGCCTGGGAAGCACAAGGTCATAAGGCTAAAGAGAAAAGAAAGAAACAAAATGAAGAGGGCTACCCTGGAAAAGAAGTTGCCACAGATGAGGTCCTGGTGGTGAAAAGGCAACAAATTAAGACAGTGATAGCAATTAGTTAAGTAGGAACTTAAGGGCTTCGTTTGAAAGCATGAAAAGAAACCTGAATATATTTAATGAAGGTTGGTGAAAGGTGAGGATCCCAGGAATACTCCTAAGCAGATGGGAAACTACCCCAAACACAGAGTCAGCAATCTCTGGAGCACCTTTACATGTGTTTAGAGGGAGAACAGCATGACAAACACATTAATGCCTATTCAAAATAGATGCATTTGTATCAGGACTCAAACTAGGGACCTCATACCTGCCAGGTATGCGCTCTGCCCCTCAGCTACATTCCCGGCCCTATATTTTTAATGGTGAAATTTATAAATCTAGTAGCTCATCTTACGTCCCATTTTCATTAAAAAGAAAACCAGTATTGATAACAAAAATCCACCAGACCACGAGACAAATCACAATTGATAATATGGAAATGGAGACACTAAATAAATTAAAAATGGCAGGTGTCTATTTAAACAATGATAGAAGCTGGAGAGATGGCTCAGAGACTTCAGTGCCTGCCTAGCATATGCAAGGTCCTGAGCTCAATCCTGGTTCAAAAAAAAAAAAAAAAAAAGATAGATACAGATCATGAGGGCTGAAAATATAATATCATTGTTTCGTCACATGAATAACAAATTTCTGTGTATAGTTATTAGTCATTTCAAAAATCAATGTGTACATTCAATTTTTTTCTGACAATCTCCTTGGTACAGTTGTGCATACTCCAGAGTTAAAAGCATGAGGCAAGGCAAAGTCTGGTACTGAACTAGACATGGTTCTGAAATTCAAAAACTGTTTACATGTCAGAGATGATGAAAGAAAAAGAGAATTTGGGGTTCAGACTAGGGGCTGAGAGATCACTGACACTGAAGATCCTGTGAGTTTAAGCACCTTTTTCTCAAACAGACATATGTTTGTATGAACATCGAAAGTGTCCTTCAGGGCTAAAATTTAAGCAATAGTTTCTTTGAGTTCGACAAAATCTAACCATTTCATTTTTTTACCTTTTCTCATTATAATATATAAACATTGATTATATTACTTTCTGGTCTATTTTATTTTATTAGTATATGTTTGTGATAAATCAAATACATGTTGGAGAGCTGGTAGATATTCCTACCTAATTTTAATAACTTTTCTTTTCCTTTTCTCTTCTGAACCTTCAGTCTATCCCCACTGCACAATAAAAAAGTGTGTAAGTGTATAGAAATTCCTTTTCTTCTGTTCAATTCTACTATGAACTTGAAGCTGCTCCTGTAGCACAGTCTATTAAAATGTATGAATTTTTGAGGCCAGGGAAAAGGCTCAGTAGAATAAGTGATTCCCTGGCAAGCATAAGAGCCTGAGTTCAATCCCTGGTTCCAAAAAATTATATTTTGATTATAGATTCCTAATAGAATTGATTTTATGAAAATATAAATTAATCTTAAGTTAAAATTTCATATTGCTTACTTTTGTACTTTTAACTACATTCCTCTACCTATAGTACACAATACCATGAAAAATACATTTTGTCAGTATCTGGTACATCATATTATTTCAGTACTTTATAAAAATTATGCAAAATGAAATTTAGTATATTTTAATTTGTTATTAGAATATAAGCAGATAACTGAATTAACTTGCATTATATTATCATTATAATCTTTATGTTTAGTGGTTACAAAATATAGCTATGTATGAGACTGATTAAAATAACATAAGAAATGCATCAATAAATGTAACTGCTCTATTTCAATTATTTTATGTATTCATAAGCAAACAGCATTTAATGCTAGAATAATCATTTTCTTTATTCTTTTCTTTCTTTTTTCTTATTTTGGAACCAGGAATTGAAACTCAGGTCTTTGCGCTTGGCAGACAAGCACTTTTTCTACTGAGCCATCTCCCCAGCCCTAGAATATTCATTTTCAAAATTCAAGCATCTATAACAAATGGTTAGAATTTCTAGTGTTAGTGTAACTGAAACTGTTGCTATACTGGTTATCATAGAAAATAAGTATTACATTAGGACAATCCTCATAAATACAAAGATAGCTTAAATAAATGAAGAGAAAAACTATGAAATATATTATCCATATTACTTGTTGTTTTCACTGTCTATGAAACAAGATCACTTAAGCCTCTCGTAGTAATGGATTTTGAAAAACACTTGGTTATTAAATGAGAATTGTCTAAATATTTGTTTCTTGACTCCATTAGATAGTGTATTCAGAATACATGTAGTTCAAATGCTTCATACCTAATGATATGCCTTCCTTTTAACTGTTATTTGTATAATACAAGGAAAGATTCAAGCCACACAATTTATGTTGGCTTTGAGACTAGGTTTCTGAAATATCAATGTTTAAAACTGTCCTTTTGTTTGGAAGTTTTATCACTTGAGAAATGTACCAAATTAAATATCAGGAAGAGTGAGAGATAAGCTTTATTTAGGAAGGTGGAGATAGGGTTACTCCTGAGAGTCTTCTCAAGTACAGCAATTGAGAAAAGAGTAAATACAAATAGAAGTTGATGATTTGAAAATTGATTCCCTTAAAGCTCTTCATGCTGGGATAAACCCTTAGAAGGTCTTTTTGTACTCCAGAGATCTCTCTAACTCAGTTTAAAGAACATTTATAAAGAATGAAAGCAGTGCAATTGAAAAAGTAGCAGGTGGATATAAACCTTAGGGCCTGTAGATTACTGGAGGGAAGGGTATGTTGACCATGAATCGATTTCAGAATATATTAGTAAATGAAGAGAACATAACAAAAAATGTTGGACCATCATTCTGTAGCAGAAAACAATCACAAGACTGAAAATGTTGCTTATGAGAGTAACAGCTATGCTCGCAGATAAGCTACAGTCTCTAAGCAAAGGAAAATACTAATCCTGTGTGGTGTTATCCAGTTGGGTAGATTTTTCTGGAAGCCAGTCAAGGCCATATCATTTGGGGAACTCTCAGTGTTGGTTGTTCTTGATTGATTATCACTAGGCAGCAAGTATAAGGAGATGGCATATTCTCGGTGGGAGGCTTCCACAGTGTGAGGTGCTTACAAATCAATAGTTCCCAAGATCATGTTTACTAAAGACTAGAGAGATAGCGCAATGGACTAAGCGCCTGCCGAGGCAAGTGCAGGGACCAGGGTTTGATCCTTGGCACCATATACTGAACCAGCTACTGAGTCCGGGTGTGGTGGCACATGCCTGTAATCCCAGTGATGGGAAGTCTAAAACCAGAAGGATCACTATGAATCCTCGCTGCGTAGCAAGACCCTTTACCAAATACATACAAAAATAAATAAATAAAAGAAGAAAAACACATTCACTGAGACAGCGTGTCTTCAGCCATTTACACTTGTTTAACATCAGTTCTGGTGTTATGTCCACATGTGCTTGTGCTCTAATTGGCAATGCACCATTCAGTTTGCCTGTATTCAGTGCCTTTGGATCATGCCTTCCAATCTGGTCGTGCAATGTATTGCATTTCAGTTTTTACTCCTTTGCAATGCGAATACTTTCCTCAAAATCTTGGGTTAAATCTAATGATTTATTGAAGTCCTAAATATGTTCATTAAGGCTACCTGTCCAGTTAGTCACAGTCCATCCATTTCTCCTTAATTATTTCTATTTCTTTTCTTCATATGTTGCTCATAGAACATGGTATTCTCTAAGTTTCCTCCTTCTCAGGCTCTTTTGCTGCTTTCTCTGTTTTCCTCCATGGAAGCAGTTGGTGCTCGTTTTTTCTTTAGTTTTCTTTATTTTTTGTTTTCTGTATTTAGCTCAGGGTCCACAGTGTCTCTTTAGAAAGATCGGACTCATAGTGATACTCATGTTTTCGGCTTCCCAAGCGCTGGGATTACAGGTACACACCACCATGTCCAGCCCCAGTCGCCTTCTCAGTGCTCCCCAGAGCAGGGCAGCACAGTATGCTGGGAATCAAACCCCTACCTAAGCAGGCACTTTAATCCATTGAGCTATCTGGTCGACCATCTTTCTGAGTTATTAACTCACTCTAATGTTATTTAATTCCCACATAAACATTGAAAATTTTCAATTTTTATTTTGTCTATATGATACCTATATTTCAAATTTTTACAAAATGTTGACTAATTCCTCTCATTGACTAATTCCTCAAAATATTCAAAAACAATCTCTCCTCTTCTTCTGCAGTGATATTCTCCTTCTTGACTTAAGCTAATTTCATTTAGAAGACAAAAAATTTGGGTATCAGAAAAGGAACAATAAAATCACTGGAGGTGAGAAGAAGTTCCGAATAAGCACGGTAAGGGCTAGAATGCGTTGTTTAGCTGTTCGTCAGACAAACTCACTCTGCATCCTCGGCCTGGCTTCTGAAGGCAGCCTCCTTACATCCAGCTGCAGCCAAATCTCATTTCTCCCTGATCCCCAGGGATGGGAGCCAGCAGGCTGCGCTGTCATGCCGAATAGGCACAGGAACTGTGAGCTGAGCCTTACTGTGCCGGTGAAGAGTTTCATAAATGAGGAGCTTTATTTAATGACATTGGACGCTTAACCAGTTGGATTATTTCCGGAAGTCTGAGGTGAAATGAAAAATATTATTTAATTATTCTCAGTTCCTACTTTTGTGTAAGGAAAAGGGGTTCGACTCACATAGGTTAACCCGCGAGGGACACCAAACCAAATTCTAGTTCTAGTACCTCTCCCTTTTTCAAATAGGAAAAATAACAATTGGCAAAACGGGAGAAGAATTATGTGGCTTACTGCATTTTGAATTTGTCCTTCAACCCCAAAGCATTCGCTGATACAGAGATAGTTACAGTCAAAAAATAGTTTGTAATAATGATCACAAAGCAAGCTAGAAAATATCATAATTTAGTGTTTAAAATATTGCAGTGGGGCTGGAAAGATAGCTCTGTGCAAAAGTGCCTGCCTGGCAAATGCAAGCTCCCAAGTTTGATCCTAGGTACCACGTGCTGTGCTGGCCCAAAACAGGGCATGGTGGTACATGCCTGTAATCCCAGCTCTGCAGAGGCTGAGACAGGAGGCTCATTCCCAGTCTGAAGTACATAGCAAGACCTGTACTAAAAGAATAAAAAGTTTAAAAATTAAATTATTGCAGTGCATAAAGTACATTAGACCAAAGTGTGGAAATATATAATGAATTATCGTTAATGTTTAGAACCAGCATGTAAGTTTCACAGATGATATAAATATTTATGCCATGACACTTCTATGAAACCTGAAATTCTGTGTATATTATTGTCCAGAAAATAATTTTTAGATACGTTGAATCCTTTCAGTGTTTTGCAATAGTTATTTAAAAAAATCAAATCAGAATTAACCTTTTCTCAATATATTGAAAAGATGATTATAGTATTCACAAACAAATAAACATATGAATAGATAAGTTAAAGCCAATAATTCAAATTCTGTGCAAAACATTAAAGAATTTAAATGTAAATTTTAGATTAATGAATTTCTAATAATTTTCTTATCTTAATCTTACATTTTGAGCTTCATATTCTTAAATCCAGTTATGAACTCATGTTTTGTGTTTCTTATTATTTATCAAGCATTGAATAATTTTTATTGTATTATCAGTTTGTGTATACTGAGTGTTTTTTGATTATGAGAATTAAGTGTTAGGGGAGGATTTCCTGAATTCTAAGGAGAAATGATGGAAAGAATGCAATAAAAAGTCAGATGGTAGTTCTCATTTTATTCTAAGCATAATATGCTTGCTTTTGGTCCTCTAACTAGAAAATACCTACTCCATACTGCTTGAAGACTCCAGATAATTCTGTTTCACGTTACAAAATTTGCCATTATGCATTTAGAATAAAAGCAGAAGTAATGGGAGATTGAGTAAAGAAATATAAAAGTCTTGGAGTCAAAGAAGTGAACATTCTTTCACTTACTAGAGTTCTATGAGCATTTAGTATTTCCAGTAAGGCAAACCAAAACCCAAAGAGAGGGGGTAGGTTAGTGCAAGTGCTCAAGGAAAATCTAGATTTTACTCTGTAATCTAATACTGTCTCCTGTTGCTCAGTACTTAAGATTTTAACAAAGGGAAGAAAAGCTTTGATCTCTGTTTCTTCTTCCTTTTGGTCTACACGTGTCTCTAGTGGCCACGACCCCACTGTAGCAATGTGTGTCATGATCCTCCTTTCCATTGTGAGCTTCCTTGCAGAAATTTGGATGAATTCTTCTATTAATCACCTTTTCTCCGTGAGATAGTTCTCAAATGCAATTATTGGAACATGATATGCTTGCTCCATCTGTCTTTCCTGATTGTAGTTCTCTGTATGGATCTAGTTATGTAAGCTAATTAACTGTTGAATTATTTAGGACAGACTAGAATTATTGTATATTACTGTGTCATTATTTTTGCTTTGGGACAAATACAAGTGTACAAATGTATACTTAAATGTATGTGCATATATACGTATTTTAGTACACACCACATTAGATGCATTCTTGTGTATCTATACATCTATTTTTCATAAATTAAATGCTTATTTTATTTGTCAAATTCATGAAGAATATTACTAATAGGTTGCTAGTTTCTTCATTTCTAACTGCTTTTTTATGCTAAGAAAATGCTTCCAATTCATTACAATTTCACTCGTAAAATGCTTTTTATCTAAGATATATTTGAGGATGAGAAAACTGGTTCTGCATTTCCCAGAAAGGAAATTATACTTGCAGTGAAAAAGAAGAAAAGGAGCCAGAATTGTAAGATTTGATTTCAGAAGATT
Organism: Ctenomys sociabilis; assembly: GCA_004027165.1. NCBI lineage: Eukaryota > Metazoa > Chordata > Mammalia > Rodentia > Ctenomyidae > Ctenomys > Ctenomys sociabilis. The sequence goes on along the minus strand of PVKA01019538.1, from coordinate 1,805 downwards.
TTTCAATTAAAAATTTTCCATTAGTAAAAGAAACCAAGCACATGATTTAATAAAAGATATAAAAATGCATAGTATTAATTTATAACCAACAGAAAGCTATAATTTTTGAGAAATTAGTATGCATACATTACAATTTAATCATGATAATTTAATGTTCTCAATTCTGACAATAATATCTGTATCAGGACTCTGTAATAAAAATTACAATCAAACCATTCCTCAAATATGCATTACCCTTTAGAATTATCAGAGGATATCTACTTAAATTTTTTCTAAATTTCATGACAGTAACTTTTCTGATATTACAGGAGAGTTGTTTTCTAGAATATTATGCAACACATGTTTCATTGATGTTTCTTTAGGCCCAGTATAAACAAGTTGAAGGAATACAAAAACAAGTGTGTGTTATTTTCAATGCAAGTGATCATGTGCAGTTTTTTGTCCTATTAAAAATGTTATCTATTAGAATCACTTGATTAGAATGACATTAGCCAGACTACTACAAAAAAGTTAATCTTTTCCCATGACAACCAAAAACAGTTCACAGCTTAGTATCTGAAACAGTATGAATATTATCTCTTTTATTAACATTTCAATTCCTTTAAAATTATCTAGAATGACTAAAGAATTTCATGATGACAAAGCCAAGCCTACACACACTACTAAGTGATGTTCTAGAGAGGGAGCAAAATGATCACTACCCCATGAATGAGAATGGAAAAAACCCACTAAATAGGGCAAACAATTGAACACAGAAGAATAAAAATATATACAACAGTATACAATAGTAGTCTTTCAGTTATTCTTTCGTGTATAGAAGCAAAATATTACCATTAGCACACTCTACAAATGGACTTCTCTTGTACCCTATGGGTCAAGATTCCATATGGGTGTACAGGATGGATTTCAAGGAAATAGCTGTAGCTCAGTCCCACAAGTGACGCCTAGCCACCAGTAAATGTCATGGTCATTATCCACAATGTACCGCAACATAGTAGAACTTTGTGCAATATCCTATCCCCAAACTGTCAGAAGTGATGGTCATTTATTTGTCATTCGAGCATTTATTTTGTTTTATTCTTAGTATTTCTTTACTATCATGAAACTTTCTTAGCTCAATTGTTTTGAAACATTTAATTTTTAATTAATTGGTATTTAATTTTCTGAATATTACTTAATCTTAATTTTTGTTTTAGGATTTATTGAATTACAATTTGAATTACAATTTATCTGAAAGACATTGTATGATATCTTCTCCTAGTATTAGAAACTAAAACGTACATTTCTGTTTTCAGTTGACTTTATATTATTTCTTCCCTGTCCTTTATACAAAAATACACACACACACACACACACACACATATATATATATATATATATGAAAAAAAATAGATGTATAACCCAATATAAGATTAGTACTGCTTCACAGAAATCTTCAATGACCTTGTAAATAAAGGTACATCTAATACATTTTATATAGTCCTGCATAACTATCACTTTGAGATCTCTTTATTGTTCATCCAGGAGCATACTGCAACTTGTCTTGCATTTCCAATTATGCTCTTTGTTATTTCCTATATGATAAGTCTAGAGGAATTAAATTATTTCAAGTTTGTATAACTAGAAAATATTTTACTTTTAGTTTTCAGAGGTATGCTTGCTAAGTATAAAATTCAAAGCGGACAGATCTTTTTGTTCTTTCATTCTAGTTTCTTACACACTTGGTCTTTTTTTTTTTCTTTCTAATGTGAAAGAAGATGTTATTTAATTTTGTTTTTCCATAGCTAATATTTTTTATGTATATG